>JABXWE010019675.1:0-21249 GCA_014611495.1 Limonius californicus | reverse complement strand
CTGTATTAATATATTAAAGTATTTGACAAAAGTAAACACTTATTATTAAACCTTGATAGATTTCTACCTTATCTACAGTAACATGATTATTTTGACAGTTTTCTCGCAGATGTCAAGGTAATTTGCACCTATTTGCGCATGCTCGCAGACGGAATTTTGTACAAATTTCTGTTCCGCGTAATACGTGTTTTGCAGAATTTTGTACAAAATTTTGAGCTAAACTTTGAACAACATTTTGTACAAAATTCTGCAAAACACGTATTACACGGTGAACATGCGCAAATAGATTCTAATTACGTTGACATCTATGAAAAAACTGTCAAAATAGTAATGTGACTGTCGATAAAGTAGAATTCTATCAAGATTTTATAATATTAGGTTGATGCATAAGTTCGTAGCGCTTTTATTTATTTATTTTACATGAACGCACGACAAAGCAAACAAGCTGCAGCAATAAAGAACGCGAGCGAGATAAAAGAAAAGTGCGTGGAAAGGCGGCAAGCGGGGTAAACACGTGGTAAACGTATTCTTGTCTGCCCTCTGTAATTGTTAATAAACACTAAAAATTTCTCGCTTGCGCATCGATGCGACGCCGACTTTGTACAAAATTCTGTAGGTTTTAGAACATGAATCTACAGAATTTTGTAGAAAATTTTGCTGTATGACGCGACACAGAATTTGGTGAAAACACTTTGAACAAAATTCTGTGCCGTGTCATACAGGCCTAATACGTTACGTTTTTTTTTTTATGTTTGCCATTTGTTTTGGTATCACAGGCTTTGCATTTGAAGGGGGCGAATGGTTTTTAGGCCATAAGTAGCCTATAATGTATTGTATCTTTGAGGAAATTTTTATGCAAATCAGATGAAAACTAATAAAGGTATAAGGGTGTTATACTCTTAAGTGGGACACATTGTATATACTTTTAAATACAAACTACGATGAGTGCAAAAAAGTAAGAAGACATTGTAAATTTCACAGAGAACGGTTGCTCCAGTCTGAACATTAGGATTGGTTAGCTAAGAAGGTTGGTGAGAATGACTGCATACTGTAAACTTTGTTATCTTACAATGTTCATGAAATTTGATGGAGTGAAACTGCAGCAAAAAGATATTGGATCAATTAAGAGGGTGGCCTCAAGGCTACAGAACAGATATGTAGATGAGGCGGCGATAGGAAAATGTTCTTATTTTTAAGCAAAGGAAACTCTATCGCGGCGCCACCTATTAGTTCTGTAATCCCTGAGGTTGCCCTCTTAATTCAAAAGATCGTGTTAACAGTTTTGGTTGCAGAAAAAGGTCGTAAATTTAACGATTATTGAAAGTATGGTAATAAAGTTTTATACAAATACAGCAACATATAGAAGCCCCATCCAAAAAGAAATTTAAGGCCTGGTTTTACCATTCCGTTACTGACTATTAGTTAAAATGACTGTTAACGTCGACTAGTAGTTCTGGACCTCCGCCGGTTTTACCATCCTTTGTCAACCTGTAGTCATGTTAACAGGCAGCTACTCAAAAACTCTACGAGACATCTTAAGAAAGTTCACTACAGTGGGTTGTTTTACACAAATTGATCTTACATTTTCACCAACGCTAGTGTGCGTAATGCAGTCACCTCCATTCTCAGCTGTTACTTGTAATCATAGAAATAAGACAACAATATATAATAATAATTAGTGTTATTTATTTCTATGCTTGTAACTTATTGGTCGTTGTTGTTAGTTGTGTTTAATTTAATTTCAGTACGTGTTTATCAATTTAGTTTGTTCTATTTTATTTATTAGTTTTCTTTAGCGTTTAGATTATTTTTAAATTTGATTTAGAACTTTAGGGTAGTTATTCATTTGAATTAGTATTTGTGTTGTGCCTTCTACGAATAGGCACTGCTTCCAAAATATCTTCCTCATCACTTGAAATGAAATCGAAATTGCAAAACATCGTGAAAAATAAATGCTTTTAAAATTAAACCAAAGAAAAAATTGAAAAGGAACGTCGAAAATGAAAAATTAATAATAAGAGAGGTTATGTTACTCGCGGCAATACAAACAAACTAGCACTTTCCAGTGTTGACTACCAGATAATCTTCTAGTCACTTCAACTACTAGTTGACGCCATTTTTTTTCTTGACTAGAGATTGTAAAACGACAAAGCGTTTGTCAACCGTAACTGTTAGTCAAGCGTTGACTATCAGTTAACTAGAGGTGGTAAAACCAGGCCTAAGTGTCTTAGCAAGAGCCTTCTGTAATAGAAGAACCAAACTGTGTATAAAATTCAAACTATTTTCTACATTTCAAAAATGTTTTAAATTTAACTACTTAAGCTCCCTATTAGCTATTGTTGCATTTTGTATAGAAGTTGTGTATCCACTCCACTTCAGGGCCCTTCTTAAATACATTCAACTCATTAAACGTAAACTACAAACTGATACTATTTCTAAGATTCTCATAAAAGTAAATACTCCAGAAGTTATTACTGCCGAATAATTTAAAAAAATTTAAATAAACAAGTTTGTTCTGAATTTAAAATTGGACCTAAAATACACTGTGGTAGACCATAGATGCTGGAACTAGTTCTCAGAAAAGAATATTGTAGTCCAAAATGGATTGCAATTGATGCATCTAATAAAGGCAGCAAAAAAATGCTTCCTGTTGTGATATATTTTGCAAAAAACGATAATGTAAAATCTGAAAATTTAGACTATTATGAGGACGGTAACGAATCATCTGCTGTAATCATTAACAAACTTATGGAATATTAAAAAAATAGTGTATTAGAAGTTAATAAAGTTGTGGCATACAGAGCAGTTAATGTATTTATATACTTCGACAAACACTATTTTCTCAAAACCTTAGAAAAAGCTTAAGTAATGAAAACTTGATTCCTGGACATTCCTGCAATGTCCAGGAATCAAGTACCCTGCGTACACATTATCCACAATGCTCGAAAATATGCTTTTATGCTGTTTAGTTTGATGTGGAAATTTGAGTAAAATATTTATTGAATTTAATTTAAGTACAAAAATTTGCATTTGCATTTTATTTTTATTTTGAGCATTCTGATCATGTTGAATTATTATGGCATACCCCATCAAAAATTTTGAGATTATTTTCATTTGTTGACCATGTATTGTCGTCAGGACCAACTCTGAAATTGTACTGATCAAGTTTTTTGTTTTTTTTTTCTGTATGTCTCAGATAGTAAAATACCTAGTCCTGGCTCTAGGATAAATAACTACAGCTTCGCATTCACAGCCCTCTAGATGTAGTTTTTTTTATCCAGTGTGAAAGTTATTACAAGAAATCATATTAGTAAACTGTTATATCAAATATAATGTATGTTTCTAGGGGCGTCTGCTTCTGCCGGTGCATTTACACCTGAAATACTACAATTAATGGGAGCTACTAACAAACGACCAATCATATTTGCATTAAGTAATCCTACCAGTAAAGCAGAATGTACAGCCGACGATGCTTACAAACATACAGAGGTATGGAAATAAACATTGTTATTCTTTATTTTTTTATCATCATTATTATTGAAATTGTTATAGTTTTGTTATTTCTGTTTTATGTAAAAGTCTAACATAAAACAACAATAATTCTGATAGTTATAGAGCAGGAGCTACAGAATTTTGTACAAAAATTTTGCTGTATGACACGTCACATAATTTTGTAAAAACACTTTGAACAAAATTCTGAACAAGATTCTGTGCCGTGTCATACAGGCCTAATACATGATATAGTACGTAAATGTGCCACTTTTTAGGAAGTACAGCCTATTTAGAAAATCTTTTTGTACAAAATTCTGTGCCATGTCATACAATCCTAATGCTAAAATGATATAACCTAATAAAAAATAACAGTTTCTTCATGCTTTTCTAAACTAATACAAACTGTCATTATTCTTAAAATAAAAAATGATGAATTTGTCTAAATATATAGCAGTCTTATACAAGGTGACCATGAGATGAAGTAATAGCATGAACTTTTTTGTTTTTAAATTATTATTTTGAATTTTAAATTAAGATGTAACCTCTAAATGCGCAACTTTTAAGCATTTTACAACTTTAGTTTTTACTTTTGGTTTGGCCTAAACGGATATGAACTTTTTATTTTTAAATACAACTACAGTGCAACCTCGATAATCCGAACTAATTATTGCAAAAGACTGTTCGGATTACCGATATGTTCGGATTATCAAAATAATATATTAAACATAAATTTTACACAAATATTAAAACATAAGCTTTATTTATTATGTAAACAAAGTAAAGAATATAAAAACTATCAAAATTAGCTAAACAATTAAAACATAAATTAAAATGCCGATATCGCAAATAAAGTAAAATACATACATGAAAATAACTTAGGTTTGACGCGTAATAAAATTTGTAATTGTTGTCTGTTTTATATTCACCGCTATTTCGGCCCTCTTTTTCATTTCCTTCAGAAGAAGAATGTGATGGTCTGATTCGGAATTTTGTTCTACCCATTTCAAACAACTGCTAAAACATTTCACTGCTTCTTTGTGAGTCACTCTATGTACCACTTCTTCAAATTCTCCTTCAGATTCTTCTGACGTGGATTTCTTCTGCATGTTTTCTAGGATGTCATTGTCATTTAAAGTTTCCCAAGATTCTTCTTCTCCCGTTGCCCATTTTATGATTTCTTGGTTAGTAATGTTGCCAGCAATTTCCTTGGTCAATTCTGTAACTTTTTGTATGACTCCATCAATGCTTTCTAATTTATATTTTTGTGCTAAACTCGATAGAGGTATTTCATCTTCTTCTTTCCAGCTATCCATATTTGTATTAATCTCTGTAGTTAAAAGTGGGTTCCAAGATTTTCTTATAAGTTCTTCCTTAACATTTTGCCAGGCCTTGTGTAGACTAAGTACAACATCTTTTAAGTTAATTTTTTTAATTTCTGCAGAAAGATCTGATGTTTCAGACGCAATAATTTTACTCAAAAGATTCTTTCTGTAATTCAGTTTGACTGCCTGGATTACATTCTGATCCATAGGTTGGATCAAAGGAGTCACATTGGGTGGCAAAAACATAGCAAAGATTTGTTTATCTTCCGTGCACAAATTTTGTGGGTGCCCTGGGGCATTATATAACAAAAGAACAGCCTTCGCCGGTAAATTCAGTTCCTTCATTTTACGTTTAACGGCCGGGACAAATTCTGTATAAAACCAGTCTTGAAAAATCTCTCTCGTCACCCAAGCTCTCTTTTGGCCTTTGTAGCTCACTGGGATATATGAGTTTCCAAAAGCACGCGGTTTTTTTGACTTACCGACCACTAGCAATTTTAACTTGTGAGATCCGGAAGCATTTGCGCACGGCATAATTGTTATTCGTTCTTTGGACATTTTTCTTCCAGGCGCAACTTCTTCCGATCTAGGAGCAAGTGTTTTTTGTGGTAACATCTTAAAAAAAGACCACTTTCATCCGCATTATATATTTGGTCCAACGATAATTGTAACTCCTCAATTTTACTCAACAGAAGGTTTTTGAAAGGCTCCACAGCATTCACATCACTCGACAACTTTTCACCTGTTATAGATAACTGTCGGATTGCATATCTATGTTTAAAGTTATCAAGCCACCCTGAACTTGCTTTAAAATCACCTTTTTCATGAGTTTTGGGATAAAAATATTTAGATATCGGGGTACCTACAAACATTAAACCCGGTTTTTACAAATCACAAACCTAATTTAAAAATTCACGCCTACCTTTAGACCTTTCTTTGAGAAACCATGTGTAAACAGCTTTATCTACTTCAGGAAACCTACTGAACTTTAGCATTTTTCGTTTATTTCCACTCCTATCAGATGCCATAAAATGATCAATTATCTTGGGCTTCTTTTTTTTTATGTCGCAAATTGTAGCTTTTCCAACATTATATTTTTTTGAGAGATCTGTAACCGTAGCTCCGGACTCTAAACTTTTAATAATATCACATTTATCTTTTATGGATAACGTAATATGTTTGCGTTTTGAAGCCATTTTGGTTGTTAGCGTATGTGCACAATCGTTTCGTGAGACAGACTGAAACCAACGAATATTTGCTGAAACAGAAACCGCCAAACCGTATCAACACGCATGCTGATCATCATTGAGTTTGGCCTTGCACCTATATTATTTTTTGCCGCGGCAGGGAAGCTTTTCCACCAGTTGTTCGGATTATCAAGATTTGTTCGGATTATAGCTTCGAGCGCTCGCGATTCGGATTAGCGGAGGTTCGGATTAACGCATGTTCGGATTATCGAGATTGCACTGTACCTCAATTTTTAATAATACTCTTATTCCTTGTAAAATTTGTAATACAGTCACACAATGACATTTCAGTTTACACGATCGAAATATTTAATTGTTTAATAAATAATTGAAATGCCCATTAATGATATTCATAATTAATTGTTTTTTAAGTTGGTTTTGAAAGCAGAAGAATAATCAACTTTAAGTGTTCTTTTTTAGTAATTTCCTTAAAAACTTCATTGTGGCAATAAAATAATTTAAAAAAAATAATAAAAGACCTCTCAATTCTTAAACGGGCATAACTTATTAAAATATAAAAAGTTACATGCTGTTACCTCATCTTGTGGTCAACCAGTATAGAGCTAAAAGGATCTAGATAATAACACTACTGTTTTTTTTTCTAATACTGCAAGAATGTTTAAAATGAAACTTTTGTTTTATAATGTGTAAGATATTGTTAGTTATTAAATAAATCTTCAAAATTTTTGAATAGTGGAATTTAAAATAGTTATCTCAAAGAAATTTTTATCTAATTTTTCAGATATGTCTTTCATTAGTGCAGTCATACAAATCACTAAAATAATTTTAACTAAATAAAACTATAAATATTTTTAAATCATGTCAATACATATTCTTAACATGATGACACCTTTATAAAAAAGTTAGACATTTGTAAATGTCCAAGGAAGTTTTTTATAATCAATAAGCTTCTTTATCATGTAGAGCCATTCGCTGAAAATTTTCGCCATACAATACAACAGCTGTATTTATTGTCTGGCAGAAACAATTTTGAAATGTAAAACTTTCTCTACATAACAATACTATCTACACTGATGGACAAAATTACCGCACCACTTAATAAATTTAGAATTAATTCTTTCAATCTTAGAATACTTATCAAAATTAATTTAATTTATTGAAATAAGAATACAAAGAATTGTTTAATGATTTCGAAAAATTTTGTTATGAAACAAAGTACAAAAAAATAATCCATTTTTATTGAAATATACAGTGAAAACTTACGAATGAAAAAAATTGAAAATAAGCAAGAGTTTCAGTTTCAGTATCGTGTATTGCCGCCTGTAGCTTGATTAACTTCCCTCAAACGTCTTTGGATGCTATGGAAAAGATTTGTTATGAAATCTTGGGGAATGTTATGCCATTCTTCAAGAGCTGCGTTTTCCAGCTCAGCCAAGTTTTCAGGAGCAGGATTTCGACGTCGAATGCGTCGTTTAAGGTGATCCCAAACGTGTTCTAGCACATTCAAGTCAGGACTACGCGCTGGCCACTCTAAACGTTGAATGCCAACCTCATTCAGATATTCGTTCACGATCTGGGCTCGGTGCGGTCTGGCATTATCGTCCATAAGCAAAAAATTGTCGCCTATGTAAGGTGCAAAAGGTGCGACATGTTCTTCCAGAATCTCCTGGATGTACCGCGGAGCGTTTAATGTTCTTCCTCGAATCACTACAAGATCCGTACGAGCCTCGAAAGAAATGCCACCCTAAAACATTACTGACCCCCCATGGAAAGGCACTTGGGGAACCATACATGCTTGGCTGTATCTTTCTCCTGGTCTTCTCCAGATAAAAGTGCGTCCATCGGAAGATTTTAAGCCTATTCTGACTTCATCAGTAAACAAGACTCATCCAGTCATCCAAATCCCAATCCACATGTTCCCGAGCAAACTGAAGCCTAGCTTGCTTGTGGGCTATGGTTAAGAGAGGGCCTGTTGCGGGGTGTCTTGCACTCAATCCAGATTCCTGGAGCCTTCGTCTTACTGTTTTGGAAGAAATCGCGACATTTCGAACATCTTGGAGTCGATTTTTTATCTCGTTTCCGGTGAGGAACCGTTTTCTTAATGCTTATTGGCGTATAAAACGATCGTCGCTTTGGTTTGTGGACCTTGGCCGGCCTTGCTCTGGTCTCCTAGCATGTGAACCTGTTGCCCTAAACCGCTGAAGACATCGACCAATAGTCGTTTGATGAACAGCAACTTCCGTGCAACCTCACGTTGGCTATAGCCTTCTTCCATCAAGGTGACAATTTTTACAGCTTTATGCTCACTTACATTTCTTACTGGAGGCGTTTCAATGTGTACACAATTCGAACAAAATGAATATCTGATCACAAGTTGAGAAAACACAGGAAAATCAAACCCACAACGCTATTACACGTGCAGACAATAACAATGCAATATTGCAGATTAGCGCAAAACAAGTCTTAATTTGCATTGACATGACTAAAAAGAGTACAGATTGTTTCATTGTTTCAGAAAATGTGTGATTTATAAGCCTCCACGATAAAGAAATTCATATATTCAAAAATTTATAGGTGGTGCGATAATTTTGTCCATCAGTGTATTAACAAATACGTACCTAAAAAAACAGGACATATTTCGACAATTTGGTAGATTTTATGCTTTGTTACACTCACATTTTATATTTATTCGCTTTCTGAATTATGTATATATTTTTTATGAGTTCGTAAATTAAGTAATTCTTTTAGATATTTAATGTGGCTTCTCAAATGCTTCAATATGTATCCATGAAATAATAATCCACTATTACTTATGTTACCATAAAAATGCAGTATACTGAGTGTAGTGGTAAGAGTGCAAATGTTGCATGCATAGATTCAGAGCGTTCGATTCTTGCCAACTTCATTTTTTCTGTACTTTAAGAATGGAACCCACATGTAATGTTTGCCAACATTACCTTGGATATCAACAATAAGGCATCTGAATTACAACTTTTAATGTCTTGTTATTTTCATTTTTTACGTAACTTTAAACCTCTTCTAAACTCTATTTGTTGAACATTGAGCTACAACGTCAACAAACGCACGTGTTTGACTCACGCGAGCGCGCGCTGTGATTGGTCTACGCTAGATAACCCTAATGCCTCGTTACTTAAGGCGTAATTGACATTTTTGTCATTCGTTCATTTTAGTCCAACTAATGTTAAAGTGGATTAACTTATCCTAATAAAGTAAACAAAAAGAGTAATAGAAATTAATAATTATGTTGAATATAGTAGGTCCTAATGAGATATCTTTATAAATCATATACGATGACATCTCTATTTGACTAATTTTTCAAAAGAGACAAAACAGTAATCTACAATAATAGGGAAGCTAAAAACAGATAAATTGCACAATCTTTAATAGGCAGAATTGTATTTAAGTAAAAGTACACAAGCACAAATAGTGTTCCACACATCATTTTGTATTTTTAAATGGTTATTTTTTTAGGGACGTTGCATATTTGCCAGTGGATCTCCCTTCCCACCTGTTGAATATAATGGAGTTACCTACAAAACTGGCCAAGGAAACAATGCCTACATATTCCCTGGCATTGCCCTAGGAGTAATTACAACAGGAATGTATCATATCAGGGAAGAAGTATTCGTTATTGCCGCTCAAACAGTTGCAGATAATGTCACACAAGAACAAATTAATATGGGAAGCGTGTATCCTCCTCTCAAAGAGGTGCAAGAAGTATCAATGCAGATTGCTACAAAAATTTGCCAGTATGCCTACGAAAAAGGTGATGATAATCATATATGTAGCTTTTACTCTTTTATCTTTAAATTATAATTGTTAAATTACCTTTTGCTTTCCCAAATAATCAATCAAGTTCTGTGTTTAGGGTTAGCATCGGTTTATCCAGAACCACAAGACAAGCGCTCTCATGTAGAGTCATTAATGTACAATTTCCACTATGAACCATCATTGCCTGCAACGTATGGTTGGCCAAAACTCCCTGATATCAAACTGCGCCCTATGGAGCCAACTATATTGCATGGGTAAACAATTTGTTATATCCGTTGCTGCTGCTTTGCTTCCACAGCATGTGCTTGGCTTTCATGTTGCCTTTTAATCAATTCTGATTGGTTTCATGTTACTGTTTCAGACCGAAGGCGAAAAAAGGACAATAAAAAAGAGAAAATAGTTTAATTTTTTTATATTAATTTTAAAAGCGGAAACATCAGTACCATGGCAGTTATATGGTACGAATGCAACTGCAATACAAGTATTTAACTGTACTACATTCAGTGAAGGACAGTATTTTGAGTTCTGGTCATTTTAATATGTATTGCATAAGTTGTATACTTAATTTTTAATGTGATTGTATATTATTGTATATTTTATTGTATTGTAAGAAATTCATATGAATTATGTAGAAATTTTATTAAATAAACTAACAGTTGTGTTTATTCCTTATGTGTAATGCAAAATAAAGTATAGTGAATATGAAAATATAAATTTGTAAAGAACAATTTTCAATCAAATTTTGGTATTATTTACAGCATCACCTGCTACTTATAAATTAACTTTATCAGACCTGCACAGAAAGATATTAAATATATTATTTGCATGGAGTACATTTAACGTTTTCACTGTTGCAAGCGTT
This sequence comes from Limonius californicus, assembly GCA_014611495.1. Taxonomy (NCBI): domain Eukaryota; kingdom Metazoa; phylum Arthropoda; class Insecta; order Coleoptera; family Elateridae; genus Limonius; species Limonius californicus. Next base: position 10,573 of record JABXWE010019675.1, on the reverse strand, counting down.
TTATGAAGTGGTATGTCCTGTTCCTGCAGTGAATACGTATATTTTATCCAGGTCTATTTTTAGGTAAAAGGGGATTAGCATTGTTTTAATCTCAAATAATTTGTAAGTGCTAGTCTTCCTTTGCAATTTTTTGGATTTAACACTAAATTTACCTGGTTAAGTTTTAAGCCCAATAATACAACAGCATTTTAAAAAATTATTAAATTTATTTTATACACGAGTATAATATAGAAATAGATACAGATATATGGATAGATATACCGTGAGTTCAAAAAGTAATTACATAACGGTTGGCCATGGAATAATAAAATAATGTCTAATGCAAGCTTTACATACCAATTGACGTTTAGGCACAGCCTTTCTAGCGGAAGCGCCAGTACTTACCTAACCGGCAGTGTTATGTTAGGTTAAGTTGCATGGTAAATGTAAATAAATCAATTTTTGAAGAAATGAGATCTATTATTTCAATTTAGACGATAACAGTAACAACTAAATTACTGCACTATTAAACAAATCATAACAAGTAGGTAATCACTAAAATTGGAAAGTATAATTTTTTTATTTCACAGGTACAGAAAAATAAACATAAAAAACTAAAGAAGCTGTTCAAAATGACCACCGTTTTCCTGCAGACACAAATTTACTCGTCTTTTCATACTATTAAAGCATTTATAAGAATTTGAGGAGTTATATTGACACACTGTTCCGTAATTCTGTTTTGCAGTTCCTCAATTTGAGGACAAGTGGAATGTTTTCATCACTAATCATCTTGCGTAAGATATGGGCATTTAGAAAACTCATGTCCAGCAAGTAAAAAAACAGTTTTTTGTACCACTTTATCGACTTTCTTACAGATTCTGTAAAACTAAGGGGCATGTCAGTTTTGTCTACAGGCCCCATACTTGCATTATAATCGATCACACGTTTAGGTTTCTCGATTGGAAAGTCCTCTCTAGTTTTTTTTTCCGGTAGCCTTCATTTCATTATCTACCTAGTTCAACGCCAACAAGTTTTTAGTTTTATAACTAACAACCTGGCCTTTCGTTAGTTTTTCTTGCATGGGTAACGAATTTTTTCTAACTTTTTTCACGGTACCACATGCATTACTATTTCTATCATGTAGCGATGAAAACAATGGGACTTGTGTACCAGTTGTCAACAAATAAAGAATGTCCTTTCTTCAAATACTGTTCCTTCAGGGTTAGGACAATATTACCTGATTTTCCAGGACATCATCGAAAGTTTTAATTTCAGTTTCAGCTCCTGTATAAATAAGAAAATCAAGAATAAATCCGGTCTCACAGTCACACAATACAAATAATTTATCACCAAATCGATGTTGCTTAGAAGGCATAAATTGCTTAAATCATAATTGGCCCTTGAAAAGCATCAAACTTTCATCAATGCACAGATTGTTGAAAAGATGCGAGACATTCCTGTAGGCTAACTTTAAGTGGTCTACAACAAACTGTAGTTTGAACAAAAAATATAATTGGGTATTCCAATTCAAAAGTGTGAGGCTATTAAAATAGAACCGACTGTAATTATTACAAACACCTTAATAAACTATTCTAAAATGAATAGGGATATTGTAATATAAAGCATATATGTTTGTATTTGGCAGCTAATGATGACTCTTGGGTCGGAGAAAGCTCCTGCACTTAGGCCACCAGGGCCCATTGTGCTCCCTAGGGGTAAAGACCTCACTCCCTGAACAGGTCCGTCGCTTCAGCGAAGGACAGAATCCTGTTCAAGGGCGTGTCTTGAATGTCTCTTGGTTCTAGGAAGGGAGATCCAAGGTGTTTATGTTTTAAGGCCGTTAATGCCTTGCATTTGCAGAGGACATGTTCAGAGGTTTCCTCTTGCTCTTGACATTTCCTACACTGGTTGTTTAGCACAATCCCTATAGTGTGGAGATGACTGTTCAGGTGTCCGTGGCCTGTAAGGAGGCCCATTATTATCCTGATTTGCCTTCTGCTTAGATTCAGAATATAGTCTACCGATTTAGGCGTAGAGTTCTTGATGAAGGTTCTAGCCTGTCTGGGTGTGAGTCTGGAGGTCCAAGAGTGCTGAAATTGCGCGTTTGCGTGACTACAGATCTCGTGCCTCACATAAAGCTAATAGTCTGTTATTGACATTAGAGCAACCGACAATGTTTGATGTTAAATAACAAAAAAACAATCGAATCCAGTTGCAGTTGTTTAACCGTATTCGTCTCAAGTTGAGTTTGTGTGTTTGATTGAATAATCTTTCATGTCTTCTTAAGCTCTTTCTTATTCGTGTGTTACATTTGTGTTCTTAATAACAAACAACAATGTGAGAAATCATTTAACAATAGAACAACGAAATTTAGCCGTTGGTGTGCACCAAAGAGGAGATCGCCGATCGACATTGCTGATATGTTAGGAACCACGCAGAGCATCATTTCACGTGCCCTTTCGCGGCTAAGAGAAACAGGTACGACTGCAAGAAGACCTGGAAGTGGATCTTTTCGCATCACAATACCTAGTGAGGATCGAATTCTGGAAATTAATGCAAGAATGCACCCTTTTTCAACTGCTCGACATCTACAGCAAGTGCTCCAGAAGGCCAGAGGAAATCGAGTCTCCGACCAAACTGAGAAATCGATTGTTTGAAGAAGGACTTTCCTCCCTCCGCCCCCTGAGATGTCCTGCAAGAACTGGGGCTCAACAAAGGCACCGTCAAGACGTAGGCTTCAAGAAGAGACACCGGGATGATATACTGTTTTCGGACGAGTCCAGATATTGTGTCAGCAGTGATAGCCGGCGTCAAATAGTATAGCGTAATACTGGACATCATACCTCATACCTCAGCATAATACCCAACCAGTCGTTGCCTTTGGTGGTGGTGCTCTTATGGTATGGGCTGGAATTTCTTTAAGGTGGCGTACTGCCCTCCATTTCTTTAATGGTACACTCACGGGCCAACGTTATGCTCAAGACATCATTATGGACCATGTTCTGAACCGTCGCAACGCTGTTGGACGGGAATATTTTGTTTCCCTTGACGACAACGCAAGGCCGTGTCGTGCTCGGGTTGTTTTAGAGATGTTTCGAGATGAGGAAATCTTGCTCTTCCTCCACTACCTATCTCTAGACCTCAACCCCGTCGAGCGTGCATGGGACATTTGCAGAGACAGCTGGATCATCATAATCCAAGGCCTATTACTGTGCAACAGCTGAGGGATGTACTGCTGGTACTGTGGTATTAAATTCCACAAGAATATATTGATAATTGCATTGAGAGTATGCCAGCAAGGTGCAGAATTTAATAAATTTTAAGAGAAAGGAGACAATAACGATTTTCATTGTAATATTGTTAAATTTCTTCTTTAATCCTACGTTTGTTGTAATTTTCATGTTCATCACTAAAAAACCGTTATTTTGTTATTTTGGTAGGTTTTTAGGATAAATGCAATTGGTATTACCTAGACATAATACGTACTGAAAAAAGTTGAACGAGGTACGAGGTAGGTGTATCTATAGTTTTATACTTGCAAAACGTAGTCCTTATAAAGTATCAATATTTTAGTTAATTTTATTTATACAAATTATTATTAAAGATTTAATAAAAAGTATGTTTTTCAAATTTCGGAAATAACAAGAAGCAGGAGAAACTCTGCACTTTCATGTTTTTCTAACGGAAAATGAAGTTTCTTGATTCCACTAAGACTGGATTATTCATTTCATTTGTGTTTCAGTGATACCAGTTGCTGTTAATTAATTTTTATGTTATACAGAGTGTTTCGGAATTGCACGGCACTATTTTATGGATGTGTTTTCCAGCACGAAATAAATAAAAAAGTTTATACAAACATTTGGCTCAAAGTAATTTATTATCGAGATATTGAAAGTTAAAGATAAATAGCTAAAAGTCCGAAGTTAATCAAGTAGTCGTCAATTGCATATCGTTTATTTTTTTAACAGTTGATTAAAAATCTGTCATTAAATCTATTGATTAGTATTAAGTAACCTGTTTTAGCCAAAATTCTTAGTTAGGGTGTACAATGGGCCATATGGCCTAAGTGCATAGAGATGCTTGGAAAACCGCGTCCTAGATCTCGCTCTTTCAAGCCATCAGCCATCAACCTGTTTTACTAGTTCATGCTCGTTTTCGTGTGAGTTAATAGTACTTTGAAGACTCTTCAATTTATTATTGTCATGGGAAACACCACGAATTTGTTCAATTTTGCAGAACTGTAGATATATTCCTAAAAATGTGTCTTTACATGTACAGGGTGAGCTAAATTATAAAAATATATGTAGTGGTGATAGATTTGGGGGAAGGAGCCTGAGATGCCCAGCAAATAGACCTTTATTGACCCGTTTTACTAACTCTTAGTTTCCCCTTAATCATCGCTACTGCTCTGTCCATCCTCTTCTTCTCCCTTACCGAACCTTCCTGGCGTCTTGATGAACACTAGGATGTCCATCCAAGCGAAGCAGTGTAACTTTGTTTTGTGAAGTATCCCTGCACATTCTCTTAGAAAGTGGAAGGCAGTTTCCTCATCCTTCCACATACCTGGCATGTAGGATCTACCTCAACATCTAATAGATTTAGGTGTCTTGTAAGTCTACAATGGCCTATAAGGACTCCTATCACTAGGTTTAGAGTCCGTCGGCTTCTACCCAGTAGTCAGACCAAGAAAAATATATGCTGCTAATATTGATTTTGGCAAAACAGGTTTCATCGTACTGTTTCTGAGTTATTTTTTTTTAATTCTTCGTAAATTATTTCTTTTATTTCCCACAACAAGGTACTACAGAAGATAATGCATTACATTTTTATTGATATTTTACAGCGAATTCGATTAATTTTAAACTAAAATGCCATTTTCGGGAAAAACCGATAATTAAACAAGAACAGTAATTATACATCAGACAGTGAACCTAAAATAGCTTTGCCGGTAATCGCGCACAGTGATGGACAAAAAACGTGGGTGTAAGAAAGTGACAGAGTACAAGCGTTACGAGCCGTGTACATTTAGTGTTTTTTTAATAATTATGATTTATATTAGAGTTGTTTGAATACAGCAGTAAGTAAATAAACACTAATCTTTAGTTATTTATAATTACAAAATAAGCACAAAAGAAACATATATCTGACAAAATCGCAACAAGATAAGACTTTTTCTTTAACTGTACTAGCAATCTTAACAGCTCGAAGAATTCCTACTACCGTTTTGCCAGTGCGCACATTTACTCACCGGCAGAGCTAAGTTAGGTCCACTATACATAAATAAAATCTTATTCGAAACATTTTTTTCGGAAATTAATCATAGTGACACTTAATCGAGGTTTCCATTCGTTCTGCTCACTCTATAGTCTGTACATTTAATTAAGATATTTTTAAATACTAGTCTACATAATACGTTCTAAATCTAATATTCTATTTTTATATTCGTGTTATCAATTTATTTGACTGCAGTTGAAGTTGTTTTCATTTAGAGGCGTCAAAATCAATTTGTGATTGGAGCTTATATAATGTCTTAAGCTACCACTGTTTGAACTGAAATATATTTATATATTTTGACCATTTGACCAAAAAAGAAGATAATTAAAAAACTACTTCATCATTTATTTACCAATTGCTACGTACTATGTACCCATGTATTACAAACAACAGCTCTCCTCAAAATGCCACGGGATCTCTGATAAATAATGAAATTCAAGGCGTTAGCATCGTATACCCCCTGCGGGGATTCAGCTATTATTATTTGAATATTGTTAGGTTTTAATGAAAAATTATGTAGACTCTGCAGTCTGGTAAGAATTAAAATCAGCAAACTTTGCTAGGTCATCAAATAATATAAATTAGTCGTTACTTTTTAACAAATACTTAATTAATAGAGTATTCTATTTTTATGCTTGTATTTGCTTTGTAATAAAAAAGTTACTAATAAAATCTTTTTTTTATAAGATTACTTGAAAAAGAAAAAGTTGTTTAGTTTTAAATCCTCTATGCCAGGAGTCAAAGGGCAGACAAATTTGCTAGAGACTGATAAAAACTGTTGCGTAAACTCTAAAACTATTTCTGAAAATGGGTAAATTTCTCATTTAAACAATGAATAATTAAAGAATAAAATAATTGATTGAATCCGAAAGTAAAATGCGATAGGTCTATGATACGTTTAAACTCTTAGAAATATTTTAATAAGTATCAAAATGACAACACAAAAAATTGTAATTTAAGATACACCACCCGAAGTTTTTTCTAAATATGCTATTCATCCCTACAAAGTGACACATTTACATATTATATTAGGTATTATGTTTAACTGTATGTAGCTCAGAACCTCACTGGACGTTTATATAGCTAGTTTATAAACATTTTAAAATCATGTAAGAATACCGAGGTCTAATTGCACAATTTTGTTAATAAAAAAATTTTTCATATTTTCAAAAAACACAAATTTCAGTTGTTTCAGTATATTTCAGAAGTGCCTTCAGATATCTCAAAAATCAATACCTTTTCGTAAGGGGCATGTATATACGCAACTTTTCTCTAATTTAACCGACTTCGTATGTCTTAAGGTAGTCTCGAACACCATGTATGTATATAAGTAGAGAAATTAGTGAACCACAACTGAAGTAATTACGGATATTTGTAAAAAATGGATTCTAATCTTTATATAAATGTTTATAATCACCTGATAAATTTGATTGAATTTGTATTAAAACTAGTTTTATCCGTTCAACTCCCAAGAGTAAATCCCGAACAACCACTGGGCAGACAGCCGAACTTTTATTAAACCTCTGCCAGCTGACTACCTCCCCCAATCATTGCTACGTGAATAATGATTAAGCATGCCACACTTTCTAAAGCCATTCTTGACAGTAACAGTAATGAGCCAGGAATATTTTTGTAAATGTTTATTTATTTAGTGTACATTTCAGTAATATTCACAGTAGGCAAAAATCACTAATTCAACCATTTTTAAAGAGGAATGTAACGAAAAACTCTGCATTTCCCCCCGGAACAGGCTGCAACGGCAGAATCTTTTTAAATGACGGCAGAACTCGGCGCTGGCGGAGCGCGTAACGTCAAACAATAAACGATCTTTCGAGTTACTAGTAGATTCCTTGAGACTGGAACACATCATCGTAGACGAGGTCAGAGATGACAAAAGGTGACATCGCAAGATCATGACAGATTTTTCATGTTATCATCGCATAGGAATAGGCAGCTGCAGAGCGTCTTCCAGAACACTTGTAATGTTATTGTATGCCAAGGAACAGTTCGAGGCGTCTAATGGAAGTGCGTTTGAGTAATAGGAGACCAGAGCTTAATCCCCTACTTCTTCCAATGCATGAAAAATAAAGTACAACCATTATTTTAAGGCCGAATCTTTAAGCGGTTGACTTAGGGATTATCTGTAACGATAGGGGACACTCAGGTAGAACCAGCCAACGTATTCAGGTAAATTTTAAAATATTTACAAAATTTTACACATTTTTGTATCATATACAAATTCCTTTTTCATTACATAGGAATAAAACGGGGAGCATTAATTTTGAATTTAACAACGAATTGGAAATTGCAAATGGCACACCACACACTAATCTAAAGTAATTAAATAAGAAATATTTACTTGTTTGCAACGTTTACTTAGTTCGCAAGTTTTTAACTATTAAAACAGATTCTAACGTTTTATATTATACGTGTTAAAAAAAATTATTAATTAATGCGTATATGAATGAAAATGTTAAGAACATCGAAAGAACGAATTCTTCCGAAACAGCTTATAAAATAAATAATTAAAATCTACTACTATTTGTTCTAAATCCATATATATTAATTAATTAAATAGAACTTTAAAAGCTAATCCGAATCCGAATCGGAATATTCAGAAAATTCTGAAGAATCGGCGCCTAAACTTATTATTAACGGTTTCGCCTTGTATTTTGGGGAATATATTTTTTTTCCACTTTAAGTACATGCTGCACATTGTTTTTCCAGTATTTATCAATTTCTGGCACAACGTCTTTAATTAAATTCAGAACACTATCCCTTATCCGGGGAGACGTATTCCTTTTTCGAACTGTCGTTATTAACATACTCCACATCATTTCGATCGGATTAAACTCGCAGTAATATGGAGGTAATAGTAAAATACAAAATCCACTTCTAAGTGCAGTTTTGTCGAAGAAGTATTTCTTCTGCAAATTTCTTCCTTCTAAAAGTTTCAACAAGTTCTCTTTGGTTTTAGCGTTATTAGGTATAGGAATATTATTGTCTTGCAAAAAAGATATAATGTCAGCTTTCCTCGTGTTTCTGTTTGAAATTTTTTGTAATTGTCTCGAATGATAAGATGCATTATCCATTACAATAACACTATTTTTTGGAATATTTGGGAGTAAATATTCGCAAAACCTACTTTCGAACATAACTGCGTTCGTATCTTTGTGGGATCCGCGAAAGAAAACTTTTTGCAGATAATTTTAAACATCCGTTTATAAAGCCATTTTCGGAGTCGGCATGTATAATAATTATTCGTTTTCCTTTTGCCGGTGGGATATCCAAAACTGTTTTTGGCGTACCATCAGTCCAACCTTTATTTACAATATCGTGCGTATCGAACTACGTTTCATCTAACCAAACAATTGGCCGAGTTTCTGATCGATAAGATTCTATTTTTGAAGGTATTCTTCCCTTAACCGCACAATACGATCACTGTCCAATTTTCTTAAGTTGCCGAGTTACTGCTTCTTTAAGGTCTTTCACACATCCTCTTCTTATTATGCGACGCACAGTTCTGTAGGGAACTTCTGTCAATTCCGAAACACGTTTAATAATGCCGTAATTATTACCATCTAAAAAAAACTTTACTGATTTCTGGTGTTTTAAATTTTTGTATATGTTTAAAATAATTTGTTGCGCTTCAACGGTAAGGTGACGACGCATTTTTCTTCATTTTCGTCTATCTGTTCAGTATCATTACTACAATGACTGGAATCTAAACTTACAACATCAACTTCTTCGTCGGTACCACTATCAACATCGCAGTCAAAAGGTCTCCAAAGATCCGTAATAATGCGAAACACAAATAAAATTAATATCTGTGTACAACTACACGCTACAAATTCACAACTAAGACTGCATCAACCCTTTAATTTGTGAAAGTACACAATGCCAAGTCATTAAGCTTAATTACCTGACTCATCCGAAAAACAAATTGAAAGGGAAATTCTTTACTTCCTTGTTAATTTTCAAAGGTTTCTATACAAGCAAACTATTAAAATACTATTAAGCTACCATTTTAAAATACGCACACCCAGTACAGACCTGTAGACTAGTAACAACCGCTCGTTCTTTTGTTACGGCATTACAAGCTTCACGCTGAGAGGAAATGACAATATAAGAGCGACTCAAAGATTCGGCCTTAAAATAATGGTTGCACTTTACAGATTGTTCGAGTTCACGTTAATTGGGAAGTTGACGGCTGGAGCCCCATAGTGTTTACGGATGAGTCTCATTGCACTTTGAATTCACCTGATAGGAGAAAGCGGGAGAACGATCACACAAAATATTGAAAATACATTTAAATACGTTAAAATCCAGAGAAACATTGGACTTAAATTTTGATCATTTTTTGTATGGTTTAATGTTAACTAATATATTTAGTTTTATTATTTATTTGTTTAATTACGCGTTATTCATACGTTAAAACATAAACTAAAATTTTAAAAAAAGTGATGGTATAATTTTGCCTGTCAGAGTATTTTAGTAACGGGTAAAGCACCCCAAAGGATAGTTCTGTTAAACCAAACGAATAATTTTAAAAATGTTACTGGCACCCGTAACGCGAATAATAGTATGTATCTATACAAGATTCCAAGATAACCGCAATATGCAAGCATATATCGTAAAAATTCTTCGAATGCTTTATCTCTTACGAGACGTAGCGATCTTCTCTCCTATGCCTGTGTTGCGCGTTTAAAGTGACATAGACATAGAAGACCTACAGCTTAACGTGGGCTCCGAACCACGGGACGTGTAAACACTTCTACTCCAGAGAAGATTTACTAGGCAGAATATTTCGCTGGTTTGCCATTGCCAGTGCCATCATTATACGTCGAGTACAATATCGTTTGTACGCTGCCTGCAATGTAAATGATTTTCATAAAAGGCAGGCTGGTTATTTGTTAAAAAAATGGCGCCCATGTTTTTTAGCTGTTTAGAATGCTTTGTATGTTTTGTTAATTATTTGAAGCCTTACTTTCTTAAAATTCATGTTAATTCATAAATAAATATATTACTGTCAATCTGTAAAATTAATACTATTATAATTACTTTTCACTTATAAACTTTATATATTGATTTAAAAGGAGATATCAGAAAGGATATTAAAAAACTCCTACATTCCATTTATGAAAATACTGTTAAATCTCGAAAATCGGTTTGTTCAAGAATTAATAGAGGCTAATAATGATCAATAATAATAATAGAATCAGACATTATAAAAATAGTGTTTAATATTTTAAGACAGACCAAAAAATGTCGAGTTTTGTTTTGGGAATGATCTGTAACATTCCACGCTCTGTCAAGACCA
>JABXWE010019674.1:0-21563 GCA_014611495.1 Limonius californicus | reverse complement strand
GCATAGATGTTAATTCTTCTTAATTTGCTGTAAGATCTGAATATAGGACAACGCAGAATGGCGTGGAATATGCTCTGTATATACATACGATTTGAGTTCAGAATTCTCGTGTAAAAAGAACAGCAATATGTATTTGGAATGTGTTACGACAACATTTAAGTTATAGTTATTGTTTTATTTACAATGAAATCATTATTATCAAGTATTATAAACCAATATTGAGCAGCAATAGGCGGCCGTTAAATGAACAAACAAGCTCCACTGTCAACTTTGCCTGCTTTCAAAAAACATAACCTCCATCAAGAAAAACTAGCATATCCCAACTTAATTAATTGACAAATTTCAATGATACCACACATTCCCCAGATTTCCACAGCCTACTAAGTGGCAAATCAATCCTGAATAGATTATAGTCAAGACTACTTTTAACTTTTGGCGTAGAAAGCACTATTATTTAGAGATTACAGTCAGTATATGTGGTAAGAAGCAACCTGTTGCTTGACTGGCTAGAATATTTGCACAATTTCGTATACAGGGTGTATCAGAAATAGGTACAAATATTAAATCCGATGGTAGATTACAATATGTATATACTAACTAGAAAAAACATTTCTTTGGCAATGGGACCCTTAAGATATGAGAAAATAATAATTGAAAATTTGACCCAAAATTGTTTGAGTACCGCAGGATAATAACAAAAATTTGAGTTCAAAGACATGTTATGCAAAGGAGAGTAAGATAAAAGTGCAAAACAAAAAAATTTCTTACCACCTGCCACAAACCAATACTACTATTAGGTAGGTGAGTAATTTCTATTCAGTCGGTTGTTGTTATCACAAGCCAGACAAGTTTTTACGTGTTTTCCACTTTGGATTTACTTTACAATTAGGTAATAACCTTCTATAGCTTAAATAGATGTTCTATGTATCATCAGCAGAGAAAGATGCGTGTTTAATATATCTTGTTTGCAGTTGCGATTTCTGAATAAGTGGGCACGGTGCGTCCCCTCCCTTATTAAAATATTAAAATTAATATTTTCTTTTCTGTATTTAAATAATAATTAAAATGAACTAACTCTGCAAAAGTTTGTTTTCTATAGCTAACGGTTTAACTGTTAAATTGTCATCCCTTCTGCGATTTTCGCTAAAAGTTCGCGATTGCCTTGCACGAAATCAGCAAGCGTGCACCCCACGATTCTCTGTATTAGGCACACATCGTCTGACTGTACATATATTATAATTCTTCATTATAGTTTTCATTTAGTGGGTCAAACAGATTCGCCCGTGCTCGAGGTGTCCATTCGAAAGTGCAGTTTTGGGACTAGTAAACAATGAATTGTGTTCATCATCATCATTTCCCAGCCTTTTTAAGTCCACTGCTGAACATACTCCATTAACTGTTTCCACTGCCTTTGGTCTTGTGCGGCTCTAATCCAACGCCCGGCAATTCTTTTTCTATCGTCGCTGCAACGACTTCGTGGTCTTCCTCTGCTTCTTTTGTCAGCTCGGGGTCTCCAATTTATTATTCTTATTGACCATCTGTCATCTTGGAGTCTTGCAACGTGTCCTGCCCATTTCCATTTCAGCTTAGTAATTCTTTCTATAACGGCCTCTACTTTTGTGGTTTGGCAAATGCGTGTGTTTCTTATTCGTTCTTGCAATCGAATACCTAACATGGCCCTTTTCATTTTGCAACTTGTAGTTTACATATGGTGTTTTTCGTGAGTGTAAGTGTCTCTACCCCATAAGTCATCACAGGTAAGACACAAGCGTTGTACACTTTTCTCTTCAGGTTGATCGATATATTGGTGTTAAAAATGTCTCTTAGTCTGCCATACGCTGTCCACCCTAAAGAAATTCTTCTTTGTAATTCCTGGGTTTGATTGTCTCTATGAATTCTGATGTTATGCCCTAGGTATTTGTATTCGTTGACTACCTCTATAATGCTATCATCGAGCGTTATTTTCCCTCCAATCACTAAATTGGTCATAATCTTTGTCTTTTCTGTATTTATTTTTAGTCCAACTTTTTCTGTTGTTTGTTTAAGTTGATTTATCATCATAGTCGCATCGCGTAAGTTATCAGCTATTAACACAATGTCATCAGCAAAGCGTAAATTGTTTAGTTGCTTTCCATCTATACTAATACCAACATTCCAGTCTAATGTTTTAAAAGCATACTCTAATACAGTTGTAAACAATTTTGGGGACAGTGTGTCCCCTTGTCTAACGCCCCTTTCTATAGGGAATCTCTCACTATTCTTATGTAGTTTTACGTTTGCGGTTGTGTTGCTGTAGATGTTGTATATCAGGCGGGGATATCTGTAATCAATCTGGCATTGGCTTAAGGCTGCTAAGATGGCATCAATTTCAATAGTAACGAAGGCTTTTTGAAAGTCAACAAACACAAGTACGAGTGGCCTGTTGTATTCTATTATCTTCTCGATAAGTAGTTTTAGGGTGAGTAGATGGTCGTTTGTGCCAAATCCTGCTTGGTCAACTGTTTGATAAAAGCCTAATCTTTTTTCTAGGCGCTTATGAAGGATTTTGGTAAATAGTTTATATAGTTGGAAGGTAAGCTAAATTATTCCACTTTATCTCTTCGGGTTCTTTTTCAAGTTTTACTTTGCTTCGGTATAGCTCTGTGTAGAATTCTCTTATAATTTCAAGTAGTTTTTCTCTGTTAGTCGTTATTTCCCCTTCTTTATTTCTAAGGTTTAGTATTTCCTTTCTGCCAGGTCTTAGCTGTCCCCTTAAAACTTTTAAACTCTTGTTTTCTTCTATTGTGTTTTTAACTTGTTCGTTATAGTTCCTTAAATCTTTCATTATATTTTTTTATTTCTCTTTGTTTAACTTTCTTATTTCTTGTATATCTGTATTTTCTTGCTTACTTAATGTTTTCCTTGTAATCATTAATTGTCTCGTATGTTGGCTTAATTTTTGGTCCCTTTTTTGGCTTTTGCAGCATTTGTTTGTTGCTTCAATTGCCTCTGTAATTTGTTTGTTACGTCTTCAGTGTTTTGCAAGACCGTATTTTTTGTTATGTTTTTTTAATTTCTTGTTGGTATTCTTCGAAGTTAATTGGTTTCTGCCAAAATGGTTTAACTTTATACTTTGTTAATCGGTATCTTTCCTTGCCGATATTAATTTTCACTGAGGCTCTTACCATACAATGATCACTTCCTACATTGAATTGATTTAAAACTGTCACATCTGTTACAATGGCTCTGTTATTTGTTATGATGCAATCTTTTTCATGGTTAATTGTGTTAATAACTTTTTAAAGATTGACTTTTCAAGACTTTCGATTGAAGAATAACTTCATATTAAAACATTAGGCAGGTCTATGCCAAATTAAAATTTAACACAAAAAATGAAGAGAAAAGTACAGAACAGGTGTTACACCTATCGTTTTTCTGCGAGACTTATAAACTTATACTTATATTTTAGTCAGAGAAGATTCTTTTTATCCCATGCTCTCTAAGAGCTTAAAAAGCCGAGTTAGAAGATCCGACTTTAAAGAAATATGTGGTGCTGTGAATATTTAAACATTTTTGTTAAAAAGTGGTCTTAAAGAAGCTTTTATGCAAACACTGAGAATTCTAAATATTATTGTAACAACACCTATGACAACTGCCGAAGCTGAACTTTACTTTTCCACACTGAAGCGTGTAAAAAGCTTTTTATGAACCATCATGCTTAACGATCGCTTGAATGTTTTGGCTAAAATGTCTATCAGTAGGAGTTTAGTTAACAAAATTAACAATTTTGAAGAAAAACTTGCGGACAAATTTATTTTGATGAAAAATTGACGAGCAGAATTTTATTTTAAAAATTAAATGTGTTTGGGTGTGTTTTTTTGTAAAGTAATTACTGATTCAATGACTATCTTATATTACTGTTTGAAAGCAATTTACACGAATGGATTTTATAAAAATTTAACGTTTTTTTAAGAACTTCACATTAATTTCAGGTGAGTGTTTTCTTATAATAACATATATTTTAGCTTTGAACATTAAAATGCATCCCTCCTTGTTGAAACCTCACCGACCACCACTGCTTGTTTGCCGGAACAGAAATACTTTCTCCTTACTCCTTGTGTGTAAAGACAAACATGAGCCTTAGGGTAAGGCCTGTTTAGATTATCGGTACTTTGGAGTGGGCAAGGATTATTGATATATCTTATTTGCCATCACAAGAAACCCTAATCGATGTATACAGTAAATCCAGCTAAAACGGAAATCGGCGCTTTATGCAGGTTTCCGCTTTCTCAGATTTAATGCTTAACAAGAAAACAAAACAATACAACAATGTACACATTTATTTTCACTTAAAAAAATCGTGATTATGCTTTGTTTACCGTTTTTTTTATTCTACATCTAGGTACATTCCTTTTTTCTACTTTTCTTTTTATTGTTTCGTACCCCAGCATTTTACCGCAATTATGTTTCTGAATGTCTTTCACCCTAATTAAGGTGATCCAAATCAATCTTTTGATTCAAATTTAAACATTGGTATTTTTTAATAATAATAATAACCGGGGTTAAAAGAACTACGAAGTGTATGTGAATAACTAGCCAGCCACTAAATTCAATATCCAGTTGCTATCTGTAACATTCGATATCATTTTCTCTAAGAATAATCATTGAAATGGCGTGACGCCACTCACACCGATGTCTCTGATAACATTTCTTGGAAGACAAGGATATTGTATAGTATTAAAGTGAATTTACATTGTGCATTGGCAGGCATAACTGCATATCTGGTGACTGGAATTTATTTTTCCGTTCCCCGTTGAAGGTTTGCTTTAGCATGGTAAAAACGTTTACTGTATGTAAACCCATACAAACTATCGCCATTCCAGCTTGCACCTTCGGGGTGATCAGTGCACTCGGCGCATAATCTAAGCAGGCCTTGGCTTAGCACTAAACCATGTCCTGGCCCACAAGGAACATTTGATTTGGATGTACTGACTTCGGAATTAGTTAGTAAATAGCAAAAAATACACATTTAAATGTATGATAATATAAATACTTTGCAATACATATTTAAAATATGTTATCAATATTGAATGATGAATTATTTAATATCAGAACATTTAAAAAATGTCATTTTCATATTGTTCTTTTCACAGCATTATTTAGACTGTTTATTGTAAAATTTTCTATTTAATAATTTTTGCAGTAAAATATATGCCAAAATAATAAAACGTACACGTATTTTATTATATTAAATAAATAAAACATTATGCTGTACGGAAAGTATATATCTGCAATGAAATTCAGCGTATTTTTAGGGTCATCCAAAAAAGAATTAGAAGCTTTGTACATTTCCAGACTAAAAATAAAATTATATTGGATATGAAGCTCCCCATTACTTAAATAAAATAAAAAATTCAGGAGAAAATTAAGTACAATACTCGATTGAAAACACAAAATTATTATAGAATTTTACCTGCGAATACAAAGACTTCCTTGTACACTAATAAGTTTTAAAGTGGAGTAATCGTCTCTTTTTAATACAAGATTGGGAGAGCCATACTGGACCAAAATAATTAAATTTTTGACGACAAAATATAAATGTTATATTCCTTTTTAATTTTAAAATTTGAATATTATAATCCTAATTGTAACTTTAGTCTATATTTCAATGTCTTGGTAAATAAGTACATATCTGGTTAAAATTTCTCCTTTACAGTTAAAATAAGGTTCAAAAAGTTCTTTTGTGAATAAAATTCGTCAAATATCTTTCAAGCAAAAATTTTTTGTATAGGAAGCCTCAATAACATTGAAAATATCAACATGATATTTATTTCTACTCATTACAATTTCTCCATTTTTATTAGAAGTTTTTTTAATAAGAGCTAAAACATCTAGCATCTCTTTTTTACTGCTAATTGGATACAATATTTCCAGTTAAATGGGATTTTAAATAAAATCCAACTCAATTTGACCAGTAGTTGTAACAGGTTAAAACTATATTTGCCCATTGCTCTGGACAAAAAATAAAAATGGTGCTTTTCTGGCGACCATGCAGATCTTAAAGATAAATAACTTACACCACCTGCTATAGCTCCAGCCATAAAACTAAAACTGAAAGAAGGAACTCCAGGTCCATACAATCTTTTCAAACCTTCATACTGTGACCAATAAAGTGCAGAAAACGGTACATCCCTTAGTAAAGTGGGTAAAATTCCTTTCCACAATCCTAGATAACCATCCTGTTTAACTAGTATTTTCAAAGCTTGTCCGATTTCTAAGAAATAAACGAAACATATAAATAATTAACTTATTATTTAATGAATTAAATTCTTACCAAAATAACTTAGGCGTGTAGACTGCATTTTAGTTCGTATCAATTCAAGTGGACTAACTGCCGTGACAGAAATAACTCTGGCAGTTGCACCCGACACTAATGGTATCCAAATGGGCTGTATAAATGGATCACCTTCCCGACGGTTTCTGTTGTAGCGATCTTTTAACGAAAGTCGTAACTGCTCGTATGTTACAAAATAAGCTATTGTAGCAGGTACGGCTAAAATTAAGGTGGGGCTCAAACCACTCCATAAAGAAGCAATACCTTCATTTCTACTAATTTTCAAAAAAGCATCCTAGAAAAACGACATCGTCATTTCTATTAATCTTTACTTCTCCTAATATCCTACAATTGTCCCGTTAAAATGACCGGGCCTATCAAACCACTGCTTTTGAATCTCTGCAGGGCCGCAGCCACATAGGTGGTCCATTAAGCCATTGCAATACAGAAAACATTTTGACCTTGCCATTGCTTTTTGTTGAGCTTGAAGTCTAATTTTTACTACATCTAAAGGTGTAACTGAAAGATAAAATGTCATTATTATTATATACATTGGAAACCAGCAAACTCAAATAGAATAATTTGGGATAACATAGAATTTCTGAAATTACATACCAAATAGAGAGGTTATAATTGCACCAGAACATGATGCCGCTGCTTGTTGAAACGGTGTTGTTCGATATCGTGAATCGTCAACGTCTACTGGCATTTCCCTTTTCGCCATTTGGGTGAAATCTATAAGCTATGACTATTTCTTAATATAAATAAATAAACTTTGAATATATGAAGGCAAACATAAATGTCAATTGCATTTCTGCCATTCAAATCATTCGAACCATTCAAACCACGTGAAGGCTGAGATTACTGCGCATAACGAAGTACAAGACAATACTGATGCCGCGAAATATAAAAATCTTGACAACACAAAATATTTATTCGTTTATTTATTCGTTGCACATTGTGGTCTTCTACTACGAACAAACACCGAGGGCAAGAAACACAATATATTTTTTTAATAATACTATGTATTATAATCAAGTGCCTTCCATTGAATAAGCAAAAATTAGAACAGTATAAATATCCTGTAGTTTGCTAGTTTTGCGAGAATTTAGCAGTCACTAACAGTAACATGTATTTTATTTTTAACCCTTTAAGCTTTGGTGGATGCAAATGTAGCCACGTAAAAAAACACTGAATGGGCAACCTGATATCCAAGTTAGTTTTAAACCAAAATGATTGATTTCGCAGAGCCAAGTGTATATACGTGTATTATATCGATGTGTACGAAAAAACCGTTCTTGGGAGGTTTTTTGTGGTGGTTACATATGTGACCACAAAGCGGTTAGCGCCTACTTTGTAACACAGATTTGGTGGCTGCAAGTGTCAACACTTAAGTAGGTATGTGTTTATTTGTATTGGTTAATAAAACAGCATCACAAATATGAAACGGAATATATATTTTCTTGCAAGAAATTATAAAACTTAAAACAAACTAACATAGAGAACGTATAATTATATTCTAGTACTAAGAAGCTATAAACCCAGAAATATAATATTATCATAATAATAATACCTAACGTCGGGGTGTATGAAATGGCAAAAAACAATTTCTGCACAAAGAAACTTTGCAAGTGTACACTCCACTCGTGAACGTTTGACACTTTTTTTTGTGCTGCAGTATGCACACCTTTTACAACTTCCGGATATCATGGCCCCCACATTCGATTGTGGGCCCTGTAACCAGGATCTGGGTCGGCCCCCCCCCCCCTCCAACATATGCCTATTTTTCTACCCTTTTGCAAATTTTATTTACACTGAAAATAGATTGTAAGGTATAATTAAGCAATAAAGGAATCAGTTCAATCTTAAAACCAAACTTTATTGATAAAATTATAAAAAATGACAAAAAAAAATAAGATTACGATCTATCTAAAGAAATAACAAAATTAGGAACTAAAAAATAATACTAAAATTAAGATCTAAAAAACTTATAGCCTAATTAATTATAGCTTTCCTAGCTTTCTTTTGACTAAAATTATTAATAACATCTGAAAAGTCAACAGTTGGCTAATTCATTTTCAATTGCCAACATTGCCAGATGGTTAAGACGAGTTTGGCCAGTTGTGCTTCTTTGCCAAGTTTTCAATGAATTTCCTAGCCTACTAAATGACCTGACAGCCGTAGAAACCGAAACTGGGATGGTACAAAAAAGTCTAATAGTCGTGCAAAGGTTCAAAAAAATGGCCTGAAGGTTTTTCTCATATATTGAGTTCAGGAGTTTTAACGGATCCTTTTCTGATTGGAACACTGTTTCAGAGACATTCTTCATATGAAGAGTTTCTTCAAATAAGCCTTCTGGATCTGAAAAGTCTGAAGGGTAATATGAAACGAGTAAGGTGATTTTAAGTTTTAGTTCTTCGTTGTCTAGATCCATGAAAACTAAAACTCGAGCAAACAAGTTACAAATTTCTTCACAGCTTACAAATCTGGTTTTCAAATCAGCCATGACGAAATCCAAAACAGGAAAGACAACAGAAGATTTTAAATCCTGTAAAGCTTCTTGCTGAAGTTGCTCGGGCGTCTTTTCAACGACATTGAGCTTTCTTTTGATAAACAAATACTTCTTGAATAAAAAAACCAGGGCCCCCTCTGAGCCCGGGCCCTGTTACCAAAGTTGCACCAGCCCCACCATTGTGGGGGCCATGCCGGATATAGGGAAATGTTCCCCAACATTTTTGATTTGCAGCTTACTTTTTACCAATTTTCCACCTTTTTTAGTAACTTTATTTATGATAATGCCGCTCGATTTGCTAGGACTCTTTCTACCACAAAAATCTCTAATCAGTTGATCAGCTAGAGCACTACGAAAATTCAAATGTGTCATAGGTTTCGTCGTGTTCTCAGCGATTTTCATTGTTGTTTTATACAAAATAAAAGAATTCACAACAGAGCTATCCAAGAGGTAATAAAATAATTTCATCCACCATCTGCGAGATTTCCAAGAGATTGAGTACGAAGAAATCAGTTGATCAAACAAATCAACGCCACCCATATTTTTATTGTAATCAGAGATACTTTTGGGGCATTCCACATTTTCTTTATTTCCAATTTTGTTGGTTCGTTTGACATATGTTAGGTCAGTTGGATTGTGCATGTTGGAAGCCATAAGATCCGATTTCTTACCCCTATCTTTCCATTTTGAAATTGAAATATCACCGGCCATAGCGAAATCGCGCCCCCCTAGTTGTAGACTTTTGTCATCAATTAGCTTTTCTTTTGGAAAATATTTTCTGTTACTTTGCATGGTTCCGCAGGCGAACAACCCGTATTGTAATAATTTTTTTAGAAGAGGCAGAGCAGTAAAAAGCCTGTCGAAGAATAAACAATATCCAAAAGACCTAAACGTAGCAGAGAGCGCTAGTACTACATTTTCTCCTAAAGAGAATTCAGGGGAACGTTCTGATTTCCCCTGGTATATTTCAAATCCAACCAAGTATCCTGAAGCAGCACAAGCAATTGCCCAAATTTTGAACCCTCTTTTTATGGGCTTCAAAGGCATATATTGCTTCAAACTGCTTCTGCCTTTGAAACCCACCATACTCTCATCTATAGCTAAATTTCGGCCAGGGTAAAAAGCATCTTTGTAGATCCTGTTGAGGTGATCCACCAAGGTTTGACTTTGTAGAGTTTGTCAAACCCTGGTTGTCCTTTGTTTGGCATTTTGGAATTATCATTCAGGTGGAGGAATCTAAGGATTTGCAGAAATCGCTTCAAAGACATAATTGCTGAAATCCTGTGCACAAAAAAAATGTGATTTGAGGACCAATAAAGACGAAAAGCTGGTAAATTATGAAATCCCATTATAATGAGAATGCCAAAAAAAGCTTTCAATTCTGGAGTAGAGAAACCCAGTTGAATACCATTCTGGAGAGCATATATATTTGTTTGTTCCACTATATGACCTAATATTGGACCAAAGAATATTAGGAAAATATTCAGAGGTGAAGAAACATCAACTTCTACTTTTGGGCCCATAGGTTGACTGAAGCGAAATGATGAAAATTGAACAGGGTTATGAGCAGTTTTTGAGAAAGTATAAGTGTTCTCTTCGTCATCATTATTTACTTCGGCCAAAGCATGTTCCTCATCATCATCTTCATCAGAATTTAGTATCCTTCTTCTTGGAACTGAATCATCAAGCGTGAAATTAGGATCAGCGATTGAATCATCGCTGTCAAAAGCTTGATTGCCATCAATTTCTCTACTTGTACCAGGGATTGGTGTACGACCTGGCGTCGGGGTTGACGCCGAAGATGACGCTCGTGTGGATAAAGATGTTGATGTTGCATTTCTAGCATCTTCTGCGTCGCTGTCTCCACCTATGTCAGAGATTACTGCTTGCTCGTCGTCAATATCCGCAAAAATAGCATTCATGTAATCCTCATTCAAATTTTCCCACTTTTCGAATGTATATCTGTCTTTATTCATGTTGTGATAACTATAAAATATGAAAATAGGTTTTCAAAACTGCTCTCGATAACCAGTTTATTAAAAAAATATAGTGAGAGTATGGAAGAAAACAAAATAACTCCATCCGAAGAATGTGGAAATTCGTTATAAAATTCACCTAATATTATGCAATATAAAATTATGTTGGAAATTACTTTCAACTTCTTTTGTATTGTCAAATGTAGTGACATATCTTGACATACTGTATGGATCACCATAATCAAATTTTTTTGTTTGGCTAAGAAGTTACAGACTTTTTATGATTTTGAGGTTAAAATTTCATTGTTTTTCCAAACTAACTTTTAAAACGCAATATATACACACAATTTAACAAAAACTCGTGAAATTGCATTATCTAAGAGATTAGAAAACATTATGCAATAATTTCCGTTCATATTTACCTTTCTGGAACACACAATCCACAATTTAAAAAAATACGTGAATGCTCCAAATGCACAACATGTAGTAAGTGGTTACATATGTAGCCACTTTTTAAATATTCAACAGTAAATACGTTAATACGATGCGCAGTAGGAAAGTGTCGACATGTGTAACCACCATGCGTTTAGGAAATATGCATTTGTCAATAAGGTTCCATTTAGTACGCCAGAGCTAGCCATTATGACCCTTAGAAAAAGTGGCTACATTTATAGCCACAGTGCTCTAAGGGAAATTTACAAAAATCTGCGTGAGCGTTAAAGGGTTAAAGTACTAAGAAGTCTATCAATGCTTTACGTTTTAACATGAATACACATATACGATTCCTATAACAGTAACGCGATAATTTGAAGTAACCAGCGAGTTTTTTTTTGTAGTTTTTAGAAGTAGGGCAATTAAAACAAATAGTAGCTTATAGTATTATCGAACTACAAAAAAATTACCTGTACCTGTAATTAAAAATCGGTAAATTAGGTTTTCGCTTCATAAATTTGAGAACATACTTACTTACTACTTACTTAGTCGTCCTCTTCTACCTTACGGTGTAGAGGAGTGGAAAGTTTTCCACTTCTTCCTATCCTTCGCTAGATTAGTTGCTTCTTCCCAGGTGATGCCCCGATTGCTAAGAACTTCTTTAAGCGACTCTTCCCATTTCGTTCGCGGTCTTCCTCTCCCTCTGCGGCTTTCGCCCTTCGTTTTCCATGCGAGATTCGGGAACCTTGTTGAGTCCATTCTGGTGATGTGGCCGAACCATCGGAGTTGTCCTTGCTCTATCGTGTACTGGATGGGTTGGGAGTTCGTATTTCTTCTGATTTCTTCGTTTTTAATCCTGTCTAGCCTGGTTTTGTTTTCAACTCTTCTCAAGAATCTCATCTCCATTGCCTGCAATTGCGATATCTGTCTGGAGTTTAAGCAATATGTTTCGGATCCATATATGAGTGTGGGGACGAGAGTTGATTTGAACGCTGCCATCTTAGTCTCTTTACTTATCTCCTTCTTGGAAATGAACGCCTTTTGTTTATGGCTCGATATAGTCTTCCGGTGGCTGCCACTCTATTATTTATTTCCTCGTCCATTCTGCCATTCTGTGCAATAATTGAACCTAAATAGCTGAAGTATACGACCTGTTCTAATTTGTAGTCATCGATGTATATTGAGTGAGTTTTTGCTTCTCTCGAGATTATCATGGATTTCATTTTTTCCTTATTTATTATCATCCCCCTTGTTGCCATTTCTTGTTTCCAGATAGTTAGATTCTGTTGAAGTTCTGACTCATTTTTTGCTAGTAGTACTACATCATCGGCATATAGTATCTCTGAGAATACTACCGGTTTCATCATCCAGTGGTCCACTTTTAAACCTTTGGTTTTCTGCTTGCATATTTTTGCGATGTCATCCATAATCATGATAAATAGATATGGGTATAAAATGTCCCCTTGTCTTACACCTGAGTTGGCCGTTCTGACTATGTTTTGGGAGTTCGGATAAAAACTTTTGATTGCTTCCCTTAAACCGACGCTGACATTTCGTTTCCTTAGGACCTTGAATATTTCATTCCTTGGCACTCCATCGAATGCTTGCTTCAGGTCTAAGAAACAGAGGTGCGCTTCTTTCTGGTACTCTATGATTTTCTCTGCAGTCTGTCTGATAGTAAATATTGCGTCTTGGGTTCCTCTGTTCGGTCTGAAACCACACTGTGCTTCTTCTAACTGGTGTTCCACTTGGGTTCTTAGTCGCGCTTCTAATATTCTGGAATATAGTTTTCCTGGCACGCTGAGAAGGGAAATGCCTCTGTAGTTATTGCATTCTTTCGTGTCCCCTTTTTTATATATCGGGATTATTATTGCAATTTCCCATTCTTTCGGGATTCGTTTTGTTCTCCATGCCAAGATACATATTTTTAGCAGGTGCTCCCTTCCTTCTTTTCCCATGTATTTGATCATTTCCGGGGAAATCCCATCGTATTCGGCAGCTCTGCCGATCTTGATCTTCTTTATAGCTGCTTGCAGTTCTGCTGTATTGATTTGCCGGTCATCACTGGTGTCTACTGCCCTGTCCTCTTCGTCAGCGTTCTCCCTTGGTCCTTCTTCATCTTCTTCTCCGTTTTGTCGTTGACCGCATTAAGTAAATTATAAAAGTGTTCTCTCCACCTGCCCATGATTTCAGATTTATCGATTTATCAAAAGCGTACCTCCTTCAGAATTTATACATTTAATTGGGGATTCTTTACCTTTTCTTAGGTTCTTTAGATGTTTTGTAGAATAGTTTTTGGTTACTTCTGCTGTTTGTTTCCATAAAGTTCCCAAATTCTTCCCATGCTTGGCTTTTAGCAGTCTTTACTGCTTTTTTGACTTTAGTTCTTCGTACCTTGTAATTTTCATAGTCTGCCGGTGACTGGCTGTTAAGGTACTTCTTCCATCTCCTCTTCTTTTCTTGTATTTCTCTTTTTAGTTCTTGGGTTCATCATGCTGTCCTCTTTTGATTTACACCTGTTCTTCTTGTGCCGCATACCTCGTGGCTGCTTCTATGATTACTCTTTTGAATGTGCTCTAGGGTATCTCCAAATTTCCTTCATTTGTTGAATGCATATTATTAAATTGCTGTCCGACTAGTTCTGCGAATTTGTTTCTGCTATCTTCTTCTTTAAGTTTATGGGTTTTCACTACCCGTTTAACCCTTTTTTGTGTGAGTTCAGTGCTTTGTTGCTCTCTTATGACTCTTTTCAATATTAGTAGGTGGTGGTCGCTGCCTATTTCTTAACTTCTTTTTACCCTACAGTCCTGTATGTGGCCAAATTTATTTCTTTCCACTATAAAGTAGTCTATTATCGACCTTTCTGTTCTGCCTGCTTCGCATCTCTTGTACCTATTTATGTATGTCTTTGTGCTGGAATTTGGTATTCGCAATCACATACATACATACATATTTGTTTAATAATTTTACCCGGTATTTAAAATAATATGACGAGAATTAAGTTTCCCTTAAGCTATTTAACTTAATAAGAATGCAAAATAATATAAGTGATACCATTAGAAAATGTCCAGAAAAAGTGACCGTAAACAATAAATAGAAACACTCAGAAGCATTGGTAATACAATTTTACAATTTTACAATTACAGTTTACAAAAAATGTTAAGTTTAATGGATTATGAAAAATAATTCTGTTCTCTTCAAAATTATGTATTATTAACGAACTAAATAGACGTTAATGGAAACAACAAAATTTTCCTTAGAACAAAGTATTGGGAAATATAAATATACTTGTTTCACGAGCTGCAACTTTTTTAGGAAGTTTGCCTATATTGGTTCTACCTACTGAAGTTGTCAAAATTATTAAATTTAAATTGGACGCTATTATTAGAAAGAGAATCTTAGGAAACTTTTTACTTATATTTGATGTAATTATCAGAACATAATATTAAGTTTATAAAAATCTCGTTGATGTCCTTAGGCCTCATAATGGGACAAAATGATATGTCGTTGAATAAAACCACAGTCAAATCCCACAAAATAGATTTAATCTTGTTAAAGGTATAAAATGGTGTTGTTAACGTTTTCGAACCCACTTGGGAAAATATTAAAATTACAAAATATTAAAAGATTATAGAAAAAATTATTTAAATAAAATAACCATGAATGAACTAAATCTGACACTTCATAATTAAAGAACTAAACATCTCACGGTAACGCCAAAAATAAAATATTATTGTAACAAAAATCAAAATATGATTATAATTAATATTTTAAATTTAAATTTGATAAACCCAAAAATTGGGGTCGAAGATGAACCAAAGTGGGTTCGAAGACGTTAACAACACCATTTTATACCTTCAACAACGCTAAATCTATTTTGTGGGATTTGATTGGGGTTTTATTCAACGATATATTTAGTTTAGTTACTTTTCTCTAACCAACAATATTTTTGTGTTGTAAGATGATTATGATATATGAGCCTTAGGCCGCATACGTATTTAGAATTTATTGTCGGAATTCTTCCCATGTTTCATGAAAAAAATATGTAACGAAGTGTAATGTTTTTTTCTGATTCCACATCTTAGTCGTATTAGTTATGTCGTTTTAAAAATAAGTCAGCGGAAATCACTTTAATTAAATACAGCTTTTTAGGAAATTTACTGAAACAGGAGTACACAAGTATAAGTTTAAGGTATATTTATAAAGTACCTGCACCTGTAACAAGACACTTTTCTAAAAAATGCATGTATACCTGTAACTAGGTGCTTCTATGTGTTTGTACCTGTGCCTAGGTACATATTAAAAAACAAGTATATGTTACAACACTGTAGAGGTTTACCTGGCTACTTGATTAGCGCATATAAATTTCTTCGATATTCAAGTACTGGTTCTATTTCACTCAGATCTATTAGTCATACTGTATCCCAACATACAACGTAAACTATTAAGGGTGTTCAGATTTACTTGGTATTCAAGTAATGTATAAAAGCAAGACAGGCGACTATTGGGGTGTTGACCGCATTTTATTTGAAAACATAATTAAAACTTAATTTAGAAGAAATATTTGTTGCTCGCATTTAGTATTACATACCATTTGTAAGGAATTCATATATAATTAATTATGGTACTTACAATCTGCAATATTGAATAATAATAATAGTAGTATAAAATTGGTGTATACTATGTAATACGTTACGTGGACGCTTGTTGATCGACCACTAGGTCATAAGGTTGTTGGTAGCTGTACCGTCCTACGCAATAAATTCAACTCGGATGGCATACTAGACAGAAGAAAAGTGCGTCTGGTAGCTCAGGGCTTTAGCCAACAGCCCTTTCATTTTTCAGAGACATTCGCGCCGGTGACTCGTTTTAGTTCAATTAGATTTATGGCTTCTCTAGCAGCTCGCTATGGGATACGAATCAAACAGTTCAATGTTGCAACCGCTTACTTAAACGATGAACTGGAAGAAGAAATGTATATGCAACCCCCAAAGAGGCTTGAAGACAACCTGATGAACGTTATAGAATCAAGGGACTTGGGTGCAACGCCAACGAATTCAGACCCGTGTTTATTCCGCATTGGTACAGGGGAAGAGACGTAACAATGATTGCTACTTACGTCGATGACAACCTGATTGCTTCCCGAGATAAGAAGAGACTCGAAGAGATTCAGGAAGCCCTAGCTGAGTGATTTGAAGTAAAAAACTTGGGCGAAGCAACTACTGTCTAGGAGTAGAATTTCAACAGATTGAAGGGTGGCTGACAATGCATCGAAAAGGATATATACAGAATATGTTCGCTCAATTTGGTATGTCAGAATGTAAACTCGTCGCCACTGCAGAGTTAATTTGGGAATGAGTTTATCGAAAAACAGAAATCAGAGTGAAGATGATCTTAAGTTTCCTTGCCCTGAGCTTGTGGGAGCTCTTACTTATCTATCCACGACTCTGTGAGTCGTCTAGGACAGTTTACCAATTGTTATGGAGAAGAGCATTGGAAGACGGCGCAACGAGTTCTTCGTTATTTGAAGGCAACTTGTAGCTTAGCATTGTCCTACGGGTCAACATCCAGACCGTTGAGAGGTTTCGTCGATACCGACTGGGGAAGTTATCCTGAAGATAAGAGATCATATTCTTGGTATATATTTCTACTCAGTGGAAGTCCTATTTCATGGGATTTCAAGAAGCAACGAACAGTCGCGTTATGCTTACGGAGGTTGAATATATGGCCTTCAGAGAATGCGTCAAAGAGTCTATTCACCTACAACGTTTTCTGCGTGAGCTGGGATTCGGATCATTGGCCGATATCACTATATTTTGTGACAACAGAAGCTCTCTGAAGTTAGCCGAGAATCTCACCTTTCATGCTAGAAGCAAGCACATCGACATTCGACACCACTTCGTGTATGAAGTGTTTAAAGACAAGTTAGTGATTAAGTTACGTGTCAACGGACAAGCAGATCGCGGATTTCTTGACAAAGGGCTTGGCGAAAGTAAAGCACGCGTGGTGCGTGATATTCGCCGGACTTCGGTCTTGTGCTGAGGACTGTTTATGGACTATCATTTTGCGATCATTGGCTCGAGGGGAAGTGTTAGAGATATTGTCATTATCGAGGATATGCGAGACAACGTTCGCGTTTTATTCATTTGATTAAAAATATTTGGCGGTTGTTATTCCTATTCCTTGTTGATAAAAGGCGTGTGCCTGTCACCTTCTTGTATCTTATTAAAATATACGTGTTATCTAATATTGTACTTCTCCCACCCCAAGTCCTCTAACAGTTGTCGATTGATATTCAAGAAAACTATAATGTCAGCTAGGCCCTACGGCTTTAGTTATTAAACATAATAATACTTACTTACTTACTTAATAGGGGTCCTCTTGTACCATTACTGGTGTCGAGGGGTAGTTGGCGTTGGGTGGACTGGGTGTATTGTGGTGAAGTTTCTCCAGGTTTTCCTGTCCTTTGCCAGTTCTACAGCTTCTGTCCATTGTTTGCCTCTTTCTTGTAGAATTTTGCCTATTGTGTTGTTCCATTTGATTCTTGGCCTTCCTCTGGGTCTTTTGGTATACATTTTACAGTTCCACATTGTTTTGGTGGCGTTATGTTGCTCCATTCTGATTAGATGGCCAAACCATCTGAGTTTATTTACCTCTATATGGTGTCAAATTGACTTGGTTTCTAGGTCCTGTCTTATTTTGTCGTTTCTGAGTCTGTCTGTTCTTGTTACTCCTATATTTTTCTCAGGAATTTCATTTCTACTGCTTGTAGACGGCTATGTTGGCTTTCACTTAAGGTTCATGCTTCGCTACCATATATGAGGGTGGGGACGTACACTGCCTTGTAGACTCTGCTTTTAACATCCTTTGAGATTTATTTTTTGTTGATTAAACCCTTATAGAGTGCCCCGTTTAGTCTGTTCGTCGTCTTTATTCTGTTGTTAAGTTCTTCTGCCAACGTCCCATCTTCGCTAGTTGTTGTTCCCAGGTATTTGAAGTTTTCTACTTGTTCTAATTTGTTGTTCTTTAATTCTACTGTGATGTCTTCGTGCTGTCTTGCGATTAGCATTATTTTTGAATTTTCTGGGTTTATCTCCATATTTCGTTTCCTCAGAGTTTCGTCCCATTCTTTTAAATTGCGCTGAAGCGATTCCATGTTGTTTGCTATTATTAGCATGTCGTCTGCAAATACCATTTCTGATATATGGATTGGTTTCATTTTGTAGTATCATGCACGGTATCTCCTGACTTGGTCTTTAACCTCATTGATATCATCATCCAGCACTAGTATGAAGAGTAACGGGCTTAGTGTCCCACCTTGCGTAACTTCTAGATTAATTAGGAACGGCTTCGATTTTTTGTTGTCTGTTCTCATATACAGGGGTTTCGAAATTCGTTCCCACGGACTATGAGATGGTGTTATGCGACAAAAACTAAACAAAAAGTTCCTTTACCATTTTTTGATCAGACCGGCAGTTTTAGAGTTATCGTTGTTCCAAAAATCTGAAAATGGTCGAATACAGTCTTCAATTTCAATTTTAAATGTTTGATCAAGAGGTTAAAATTAATCCATGACAACTGTCAGAAAGCAAAAGATAGTTTAAAACAATTTATTGTAAAAAGTTTGATGTTTACCTTTTCTTATCGTATAATTCAAATTGCGACATAATGGCCGATATTTATTCAAATCGAGAATATTACGATATGCTATGGCACTTGGGGCTTGTAATAATCGAGCAGCGCAAGCGGTGCGTTTATACGCGGTGCGACATCCTCTGCGGCGGCTACCAGATGCTAAAGTTTTTAGAAGATTATAGGACCGAATTCTGTTTAACGGGAATGTTGTGGTGCCACCACGTGTAAATGCTGGTCGTCAGCGTCTACATGATGATGTAGCTCTTGATTCGATGAGAAATGATTCCTCAAGAAGCACTAGGTGCGTTGGCAGAGAATTAGGAATTAACCATATCCGCGTGTGGCGTGCCCTAAAACGTGACCAACACCATCCATATCACTATACCAGGGTGCAACACTTGCAAGATAATGATGGTCCAGTTCGACGTAGATTTTACGAATGGTACCTCGATCATCAAGAACGTGACTTGAATATCCGAGATTCCATTCTCTGGACGGACGAATGTTTGTTCACACGCGATGATATTTTCAACGTACACAACGAGCACCTTTGGGATAATGAAAATCCACATTCAACAAGGATTACAAATCACCAACACCGCTTCGGTTTAAATGTATGGGGTGGATTATTAGGTGATCTACTGGTAAGACATTTAAGTGTAATTTCCTATTCTTTTATTTCTATCCATTCCATTCCCTCTTTTTAGTTCATCCACATTTTGCCGAATCGCCTAAACGCACAAAATTATTTAAATTTCCTGCAACAAGATGTCCCGAAATTCCTAGATGATGTAGCTCTAAATGCACGCCAAAATATGATGTTTATGCACGATGGAGCGGGCCCCGATTTCGCGTTAATTGTACGTGACTACCTCGACCATTATTTCCCTGATCACTGGATTGGCAGAGGCCGTCCAATTGCTTGGCCGCTTCGGTCGCCCGATCTAACGCCATGCGACTTCTTTTTATGGGGTTACCTAAAATCGTTGGTCTACAAAACACCAGAGGCCAATCGGAATGAGCTGCAAAACTGCGTGTTGCAGGCAGCGCGAGAAATAACACCGGAGATGGTACGCAACTCTGTTCGAGCAGTCCAACGACGTGCTGAAGCTTGTTTAGTAGCAGAAGGCGGACATTTTGAACAAATGTTGTAATTGTACTCGTCATAATTATAGTTTGTACCTTCCTTTGTTTTTAAAAATTTGTATTATTAAGTTTAACCACTGATTAAACACTCGTAAGTTGAGATTCAACACTTTTTTCTGCGATTTTCAGATTTTTAAAACCGCGTTAGCTCGAAAAATAGTGGTCTGATGGAAAAAAGATGGAGGAACTTTTTGTTTAGTTTTTGTCGCATAACACCATCCCACAGTCCGTGGGCGCGAATTTCAAAACACCCTGTAGTTCGTACTAATTTTATATAGTCTCTGTAAGCTTCAGCTTGTGCTTATCAGTTCAGTGTTCACCTTCCTGTTTCTATGGACCTTCCATATTTCATCTCTTTGTATACGGTGAAATGCTTTACTTAAATCTATGAAGCAACAGTGAATCTTTTGGTTGTATTCGATCGCTCTCTCTGTCAGTTGTCTAAGGCTGAATATCAGGTCGTTTGTTCCTCTTCCAGGTCTGAATCCACATTGCGAATGTTCCAGAAAGGGTTCGACTTGTTTCCTCAGTCTGTTTTCTAAGATTCGTTGTAGAGCTTTCTGGGTACGCTGGTTAGGGATATTCCTCTGTAATTTTCACATTTTTTGCTGTCTCCCTTTTTGAATATAGGCAGGATAACCTCCGTTTCCCAGTCTGCGGGTATTGTTTTTTCTTTCCACATTTTATTTATTCATGATCCTGAGTAGCTATTTTCCACCGACTTCTCCCATGAACTTTATCATTTCGGGGCTAATTCTATCGTGCCCGCATGCTTTCACTAGTTTCAGTCTGTTAATTGCTTCTTGTAGTTCTGTTTCTGTTATCATTCCTTCTTGTGTCTCGTTTTGGCTGTTTTCCTGACTTTCTATTCTTCTATTTCCATCTATTTCTGTGCCATCTAGCAGGGTCATGAAGTATTGTCTCCATCTATCCATAATATTTTTGGCATTTGTTATTACTTTCCCTTCTTTGTCTTCTAGTCGGATCAGTGGGCTTTTCTTTTCCTTGTTAAAGCTTTTCACAACTTTATAGAACAGTTTTTGGTTATTCCTACAGTTTTCCTCCATAGTCTTCCCAAAATTCTCCCATGTTTTGTTTTCAGCTTCCTGTACTTTCTTCTTTGCTATATTCTTCTGGTTTTTATATGCATAATAAACATAACATATTATATTGTAAGGAATTGTAAAATAGGTCTGCCAAGTAATTCAAACACCTACATTTGCCTAGTAAGATAGTGATTTCTGGGGCTGCTCTATCAACCACATTATAGCTTATTATTTTTAAAAATATTTTAGTGAACTGTAAACTGTATAACATAAGTAAAGCTTGTTTATTACAGTTAAGCTTGGATCATACTGTATTTTGCCTATCCAAGTATAAAAATAAAACATATCAATTCTTATCAAAATGTACACAAAATTAAATTTAATTTAGAATAGGTACCGCTGCTAACTAATTTTGAGGTTTTAATTAATCAATTTTCAACATTACATGGACATGTTAAGAATTCAACCCTGATAATGTGCCTCGAAGGTGGCTGTGCATACCA
>JABXWE010019673.1:0-33647 GCA_014611495.1 Limonius californicus | reverse complement strand
CAATGGCTACTTGATTTCTTTAGATTACTAGTACAAATATTCTGATACTTATTTTATAAAATTGAAAAAATTTACAGACTTATCTAAAATATGTTTATTGTGTATGGTATTTTTTATAAAGGCAATTCAGGGGCTATTTAGGAGTGGCATGGCCTACTTGATTCTATCTATTTTTTCGGGCGGTTCAAGAGAGTACAGCTGAAAATGTTAACTTTACACCACTTTTTCCTTGATATTTCGAAAGAGCAATGTTTTGCCATCAACTTTCGTTCAAAACGTTTTTTTGTATTTTTAAAAATAAAAAAGTTACAAAGCCTCGAAGTTTTCCCCAATTTCATATTTTTCGAAAATATTTCGAAAAGTAGGCTGTAGTTCGGAATTTTGTTTTAACCATATTGTAGTGCGTGAAAAATGTGACATTTTTTATTAAAACGAATTTCCGATATATTCTATAATAAGAGAAATATTTCAATTTGGCCCTCCGAAATGAGACAGCCTGTATAGTTAGTTTATTAAGCAAATTACCAGAAAAACACATTGAAGGAAATTTAAAAAATTCTGAACAGAAAAGGGAGTTAAATTTCATCATTGGTATGTATCTCTCTGTACATTCCGGGCTTTGCAAAGCTTGCAGAAGTACCTGGTTTGGCGCCGTTTGCAGTATTTACAGTACCCCCTTTTGTTTAGGGGTGGGTCCTGCTGATTTGCAGAGATAGGAATTCTTGCAAAACGGCACGCCAACTCACGAATTTTTCGTGGCAAATTTTTACAAATAGCTCTTACATGGAGGTTTCCTTGTAGCAAAGCAATCCCCAAGTTTTTCTGAAATAGTCTGTGATTTTTGCTAAACTCACCACCGGGGTTGTTCGCCTTATAGATTATGAAAGCATTTATTGCCGCAATATTGAGCAGGGCAAAAATTGTCACTATAGGCCAATGTAGGGTATTGCGAGCAACACCGTAAGCCGCAATAATTCGATCGACCACATCAACTCTGCATTTAGTACTGTTATAAAAAGTGATCATCTCTGGTTTAGCTTCAATCCCAGTGCTTTCATCTACCTTATTGTCTGCATGCATGGTGGAAACAAGTAGCTAACTATCTTAACAACTTGTTGCACTACCAAAGCATAAACAAGGACTATTTCGCTCAACTTGTCCTCTCCCCGGCGTTTTTTTACATTCCAGTTGAGTTGCAGATATAAACACAAATTTTTACCCGAAATTAGCCTTGAAAACCCGTTTTGAACGCAATTGTTTTCTTAAATACAAAGTTACACTGTTCCACGGGTGAAGCCTGTCAGAACAAAATATTGCTTAAACCCAGTGTTGGGTAGAAACTAAGTAGAAGTAACTCGTTACTAGTAACTAGTTACTTTTCAGTGTAACTTAATAGTAACTTAATTACTTTTGTGTTTTCAGTAATTGTAACTATAACACGTTACAATTATTTAGTAACTTTAGTAACTGAATATGACAAGTTACATTTTCATGCTACAAATGTAAAATATTTTAAAATGTTCGGTTTTTAATGCGTAGTATTTAAGAAATTATACCTGAAACTGAAGAATTTGTTGAAATTTCGAATGCTTTAGTATGCAAATGCTAATGCCGAACACAGGAATACCTTCTTGTACTTAGTCGATAATAAATAATATTTGATGGATCCTATTTGGGTGGTGACAGCTTTTTCCAGTAATCTTTAATCCTTTAACAACTAGAAGCTCTCTGAGCAGGTACGCGGATTACTGGGAAGTACATTCCTAACGCCTGTGCGTAGGTTGGGGCTGTCTAATTCAGACGAAAATACATTCACCATCTCTATATTTCAATAATAACGAAAAATAAAATAGAATCCTTGGAAAATCCCGAAAACATCGTTGAACCAGCTCCTCTAAGCCTGTTCCTTCCCCCACGTATAAAATATTTGCTAATAAACAATTGCTTATAAATGTGTGTTTCTGTTGATATTAAGTTGGTAGTAATTGCATGTACATTAGTAGCGTCTCATAAAAATAGGTAACTTAAAAAATAACGAGTTACTTTATGGTAACTTAGTAACTTATTCAAGTTACTTTTATAATTCTGTAACTTAGTAACTTACTTAGTTACTTTTTTGCCGAGTAACTGATTAACTTACTTAGTTACTTTCTTAGAGTAACTTACCCAACACTGCTTAAACCCAATTCTTTTTGAAAAAAACTAAAAAATTTGTTTTTATAAATACTTGTTTCAACAAACTTGAAAGGTACATAGAGCCTTAACAATCATCAGGATATTTTTTCAAAAATTACACGAAATTTTTACTTTTGCTTGCACTCACAGGCTTCACCCGTGGACCGGAGGGATAATTGGTATCCAGAACAAGATTGGAGCCATCCAAACCAAAGTTGTTTACTTTACTTTTTACACATATGTAGATGTAGATGGCTTATCTTATGGACATGCAAGAAAGTACAATCAACTAAATAGATCATGTTCGTAGAATAGGCAGTATTAAAAACTGATGTTATATTTAACTTTGTACTGTTTATAGTCATACATTGATTAAAGGATAACCCTGTTTTGCTACCTAGAGTTGAAAAATGAAAATAATGATTCCTTCCTAATTAATGATTTTGGCTAACCCTACATGTAAAGGTCGCCCATTTAAAATAGACTGGCCATAATTTTTGCCTGTTTCTTATACACAGGTATACACATCTGCAACTTGCTGATGGACATAAAGCAAAGTAATAAAAAAGATAGGAACAAGCAGATATCTTGTGTCTTGTTACATACAGCTAAACAATGAAAATGATGATTCTTTTCAGTTAATGATTTGGCCAAGCCTGAATGTAAATGTCTATTTAATGTATACTGGTTATGATTTTTGCTTGTTTGTTTTACACAGATATACACTTCTGTGGTTTGCTAATGGACATGAAGCAAAGTAACAAAAACCATAGAAACAAGCATATATCTTCTTTATTTTTGAGTTCACAGTATTGCAACTTGAGCAGAGTACAAAAGTGCTTGCTGTAAAATCGTATTTTCTCTATTATACGCAGAAGTGAAATTGGCTCATGCTAAATGTATACAGGACGATTCAAAAGGTGTGTGTCCAAACGTAAGGGTGTGATGCGGAATGCTACACGAAGCAAAAAATGTTAATAAACCCATGTCTATTTCCAACCGTTATCTAGTTACAGCGATTTCTTTGTTTTTATTATTGTTCT
The DNA here is from genome assembly GCA_014611495.1 of Limonius californicus. Taxonomy (NCBI): domain Eukaryota; kingdom Metazoa; phylum Arthropoda; class Insecta; order Coleoptera; family Elateridae; genus Limonius; species Limonius californicus. The sequence goes on along the minus strand of JABXWE010019673.1, from coordinate 30,429 downwards.
GTTAAATCAAGTCATAATAGAATATAAGTCAAACAAATGCTAATTTGTTATGAGAGAAAGTGTTTCAAGCTTGAATTATTGTTGTTTTCTAAGTGTGGTAATGATGGAGCCTTTTTTTGCATGTGAATATGCAGAAATGCATTTTGTATATGGCTATTACAGCGGGAATGCTCGTGCAGCTGTGGTAGAATATCGGAGAAAGTATCCTCCTTGGAGTTATGTAGATATAAATGGAAATTTAAAGAATTAATTTTGATTTTGAAATTAAAAGGTTTTGAAAATTCATATTTAGACAATTCTAAAATTCTCACCCAGCAGTGTGAATGTTATATAAAAAACAAGAAAGTTAAAGGGGTATTACTTATTTCTAAAACCGATTGAACAGGAAAATATCTACCCTAAATTATATGTGGGCATAATCTGGTTATTGTGAAAGCTATGCGTATATGACATTTGTGGAGTGATACAACTTTTCGAGCAATATATTGCTCGAAAAGTTACAGCATGGAACATTGTTCAAGTAATATATTACTTGAACAATGTTCCATGCTGTAATTTTTCCAAAAAGGGGAAGTATTTCCAAAATGTATTAAGGTCAAAAATTAGTGTATACTTGGGAAGGTAATAACAAATATAAATATTAATGGCAATTATGCAGCAGAGGCAACTTCGATTTTACTTGATTCTTATAAAAATATATTATATTAGAAACCGTTCAGTGTGCTAAGTTGCTCTTATCACACAAATTTAGTTTAGATTATTCATTAGTAATTTGTAATTGCATTGGAAATTCTCTTAGAATCTGTGGAAATAACGGTGTTTACCAGGAAATCAGAAATAAAATGAATGTAGAATTTGAAGAAGCTTCTTCTTCAATGTCAAATTCTACATTTATTTTATGTTAGTGTTCTAGAGTATTACGAAGCGTCGAAAAAATGAATCTTGAGATTAAGATCATCTCAAAAGAGACAGCAGTGGGAAACAACATAAGATGTTAAGCTAACATTTTAAAGTAATATTACTTTAAACCCTTGACATGTTTAGTGAAATGAAACGAAGGTTTACCGGTAATGATGAACACTTAGGTGCAAACTACTGCTCTGAACATGAAGATTAAATGGATTTAAAATGAAACATTTAGAGACCTTGAACGCAAAATATTCATTGCAAGAAGAAATATTCGTTGTCAAAAATTGTACTTAAAACCGATAAAAGTAAACGCGAAGTTGTCCTTCATTTTTGAAGATATTAGAAAACGAAGAGTTGCCTTTGAAGATACATGTAATTTATTAACATCAGAAGAGTATTTGGTTGTATGTGAACCCATCTTCTCAGTTTTGTCAAAAAAAATCCACATGGGCATTCAGTGCTTCATCAACGAACGACCAGTTTAATTCTTCTTCCATTTCAAAAGAAAATGTCAACATCTCTTAACATGTAATTATTTTTCAAGAAGTTTATGCTGTATAAAAATAAAATTGTTGCCATCTGTAGACAATATGTATCATAATCTTACTTCCTAGTATGATTAAGTAATATGCAATACACATAATAGTGATGTTTTAGACACTGGGGTGCAGCAGGTGAATGAGTGGTAATTTTGAAAAGTCTCGATAATTATTGTTATACAGTCAAGTTGATGCTTAAATAGTATATTATTATACGAGTTTCATAACGGGCTTATTGTAGCACGCGTGGGTTTGGGGCACGACGAGCGTAGCGAGGAGTGCTCCAATGGAACAAGTGCTACAATGCCCGTTATGAAACGAGTATAATATACTATTTTATCTACTTTGAGATACTTGTTATGTAGAAATTCAAAATTTCTGATAGAGTTTGTGGTTATGTATATTCGACATCTGACATTTGTCGTTTTATGACCAAAGTGAAAGCAAATGTCACCATTCTTAAAAACCAAAAAGTTACCAAAAACAGTTTAATAATAGAGGATTTTATTACCAAAAACAGTTTAATAATAGCCTCCATTATTAAACTGTTTTCGGTATCATAATGGACCTATTATTAAATCAAAGTAGATAATAGTATATTATTATACGAGTTTCATAACGGGCTTATTGTAGCACGCGTGGGTTTGGGGCACGACGAGCGTAGCGAGGAGTGCTCCAATGGAACAAGTGCTACAATGCCCGGTTATGAAACGAGTATAATATACTATTTTATCTACTTTGAGATACTTGTTATGTAGAAATTCAAAATTTCTGATGGAGTTTGTGGTTATGTATATTCGACATCTGACATTTGTCGTTTTATGACCAAAGTGAAAGCAAATGTCACCAATCTTAAAAACCAAAAAGTTACCAAAAACAGTTTAATAATAGAGGATTTTATTACCAAAAACAGTTTAATAATAGCCTCCATTATTAAACTGTTTTCGGTATCATAATGGACCTATTATTAAATCAAAGTAGATAAAGAAAATTGTTGTACTTTTTTCTAAAATTATGCTTAGTAATGAAAATAATACTAACATCGAGAATTTTTCCTGCGTTTGCTTACCCCGACAGTTTGGAACTGGTTTTCCCAGTGTTCTTGATGATGACCATACACATGTACAGTTGCGGAAACATAAACCGGGACACGAACAAGGATAGTGTAAATTGTCCTGTCTGCTTGTTGTGAAATGTCATGTTTTTACATTTATAAAAATGTATCGTCTATTAATAGAAATACATGTATAAGAGAAAGAATTATACAGTGAATAGAAGATGAGTGGTCGTATAAAAATAGGAGAACGATTTAATGTTAATAAGAGTACGATAGAACGAATAAAGAGAAGATGGGATGAAGATCAGAGCGTGAGAAGAAAAGATGGAATAGGACGACAGAAGTGTACGACTGAAGATCAAGATGATGCATTACTAAATTTTTTAACGCCAAATTCATTTGAGACTGCAGTAGGTAAGTGCTTGCGAAAATGTTAATTTTCGAGTTACTCTACGAACGGCCCGAAACCGGTTGAAAAACAGCGAAATTTCACATTATTCAAATGCTTGAAACCCCTTCTTATAAGAAGAAAATAAACGGTTAAGCGTTGCATATACTGAAAAGTTTTTAAACAGAGAGGAAGACTTCTAGAAAACTGTAATCTTCTCAGATGAGAAGGTATTTCAATCCTTCAGTAACCGGCGTACTCGCGTATATTGACCCCGAAACTGTCGGTTTGAAGAAAGATTGTCCATAATATCCATGCTGGTGGCCGCTTTTCTGCTAACATGTGGGGGTGGATTAGCAACGAAGGTGCAGGTGTGCTGGTATATAAACGAAAGATGGAGTGGACACATTTATTTGAATATACTTGAAAATGTCGCACTACCATCAGTTCAGCGGATGCACCCTGTTGAATTTATCTTTCAATAAGATATTTCGCCTATCCACACATCTCGTATTTTTAGGCAATGGTTCAACAACCATGAAGTCACTGTATTACCTTGGCCATCGAAAAGTCCCGACATGAATCAGATCGAAAATGTTTGGAGTTACATGGTAAAAAACGAAGCATGGAATAATATCGAGGTGGATTTTATTCGAAATCTAGTTGCATCGAGGGGGTGACGTTTAGCTGCAGTAGTAGAAGCGAATAGATGTATGACCAAATATTAATAAATCTCGATTTGTCTATAATTTACTTTCGTTGTTATTAAAGATTATTTGGTAACCACTGTTATAAAGTTCAAACAAATCCATTTACGTTAGCGAAATGTTAAGTGTCCCGGTTTATGTTTCCGCAGCTGTACTTATAAAATCACTTCTGGCAATCTAGAGCAATTAATACGATAACAGGCACCTCGCACAGAATATAAATTAGCAGTTAATTTGTAGGCCAGAGGGCGCGCTAAATGACGGAAGCAAATCGGCTGCAGTGCAACTTTGAGCCGTCAATCAGTACCTACCGTGAGAGCAATAAAAACCCAAGTCAAAGACATCATTGGAATTTTAAAGTCTTGTCTTGATGTTGATCTGAAAGAGCGAGATCTAGGACGCGGTTTTCCAAGCATCTCTAAGCACTGCAGCCATCATTGGCTTATTGTATACCCTAACTAAGAATTTGGCTATCTGAGGTAATTCTAACCAGTAGCGATTTTTAACATATCACATATCGCAGTGGCACAGGATCTACGGCTTTACTTCTTATCCGACAGAAGGCGCACTTTCAGATTTTTTTCCCTTCTAGAAAAATCTCACCGACCCCGCGTCTCTTGGATCTAAAGGCAAATACGCTAACCATTATACCACCGATGCCGGCAAGTCTTGTCTTAGATTAATCTGTAATTATAAAGGTGTAAACAATTAAATGTTTTTAACTGTCATACATTAATGATTGGCAGTTTAAATTTCATATTTTATTAGGTTATGAATTTAATTATTTAATAGAAATTTAAAATTAACTTTTTATTATGCTAGTGCCATTAATCATCAATAATTGACAGTTTACATTTCAAATTTTATTAGGATATTTATTTAACTAATTAATTACAGCAAAAGTCATTACAATTACATATTACAATACTGTGAATTTAAGGATGTTAAGAGTGGAACATACAATTTTCATATTAGAGTCTTATTTTCATAATGGTTAGAAAACTAAAAATGATGGATGGCAATATTCATTTCGAACCTGTTCACAGAATTTTAACACGGTTATCCGAATGAGGCTGCAAACTTCACGTACCTACCTATAACAATTTCTATCAAGCTGCCAAAAAGGGACCAGGAAGACATGTGGGAACAACTGCAGAAGTTATTGATAATGTTAGGGATATGGAAGCAACTGCCTCTAAGCCGATCAGAAAACTAGCCAAGAAATTGATTTATCATATGGTACCTACTTGTCGAACAATAAAACAAAAGATTTTAGGATGTTTCCATACAAAATCCAAATAGTTCATCAACTTTTACAGCATGATTTCTAACCTAAAACAAATTATTATCACTGGTTCGTAAACCACATAAATAATAATATAATATAAATAATAACAGATAATTCGCGTATGTTTGTGGAACCACCGTTACATTCACTAAAGGTCCGTTTATGGGTCGCTGTCTCAAAAATACGAATGGTTTACAAGTTTTTTTGTAGAAAATATAACTGCCGATTATTATCTTCAGAATATCTTATCCCCCCTTTTCAATGAACTGCATGTTGATGAAATTAGAAATGGTTACTTCCAGCAGGATAATGCCACAGCATATACTGCTAATCGTGTCATCCAATTTTTACAGGAATTTTATGATGATCGGTTAATTAGTAGACATATGTTTCCACCAAGGTTACCCAATCTTACAGTTCCAGACTTCCTTCTATTCCCTTATCTAAAAAACAATATTTTTAGTAATAGGCCACAGAATCTAGAAGATTTACAAAATAGTATTTCACAAAAGTTAGATGAACTTACCCTTTATATTCTAGTAAATGTGTTTGAAAATCTTAAGAGAAGAGTGCAGAACACTTGAGACGGCAATGTAACCTTGAATATGTAGCTAACTAAAAGTATAGACAAACACTGGTAATTATTAATGTATGAAAATTAAAAATATTTATAATGTTTACATCTTTATAATTACAGATTAATCTAAGACAAGACATTAAAATTCCAAGGGTTTCTTTGACTTGGGTTTTTATTGCTCTCACGGTATTACGCCCTAAGTCATGTGACTTTTTTATCTATATAATTTATGAATTATACATTATTTTATTTATTTTTTGTTTTCATCTTACCCCGTTTGTAATCACAGTTGAAAACATAATATCAGAACAAGCAGTTTAGAAAGGGCTATTTGAAAATTGGAATATTTATTTTTTTTTACTTGCAAACCGAAACTGCTATTCTAAGTACTCAATAATATTTTCTCTTTCCCAAAGTTATGGCAAGTAATTTTTATATTTGTTTATATATATTACATTGGTGGCAGGGATGAAATTTACAAAACTGATGATCAAGCTTTACGGTATGTTATATACAGTGCTTCGCGAAAGTAACGGATAAATTCTATAAAATCGTTGAGAAAATATTTCAAATAATGCTCGGACACGTTGATTTTTATTTTTAAATTATCAGTTAGAGATGTAATTTTCAACCACCCCACCCCTCAACCCTAAGCGCTACCAACTTCAACTTTAAAAATTCAAATAGCAAAGTACCCCTTCTGACACCTCATCTGATAGTTTTTTTTATGTTGAATACAATAAAAAAAGTTTTTCAAAATCGGTTGATAAATAAGGAGATATTTACCAAAATGTATTTAAATGAAAGTGCCAATATTCGAGCAGGCGTTGGTACGGCTCTAGCAATGAGTGGTAAAAACAATTGTTTGTCGTTCTTAGTACGTCCTGTAAACATTGCGATGAGTTTTGAGAAATACATCAAAATTTAGAACTTCGATTCTTCCGCCTTCAGTATGTCTCATTTTTGGAATCGTTAGAGAATTAACACACACTCCACTAAGTAATGTAAATAAATGTTGTTGGACATTCAATTATTAACAATTTTCAATTGTTTTTATCATTCATTGCTAGAGCCGTATCAATACCTGCTCGAATATTGGCACTTTCATTTAAATACATTTTGGTAAATATCTCCGTTATTTTTCTACCGATTTTGAAAAACTTTTTTTTATTGTGTTCAACATAAAGAAAGCTATCAGATGAGGTGTACTTTGCTATTTGAATTTTTAAAGTTGAATAGTATAAGTTAAGTAAGTAAGTATAAGTATAAGTTGCTAGCGCTTAGCGGTAGAGGGGTGAGGGGTTGAAAATTACATCTCTAATAAATGATAACTTAAAAATAAAAATCGACGTGTCCGAGCATTTTTTGAAATATTTTTCTCAACGATTTTACAAAATGTATCCGTTACTTTCGGGAAGCACTGTGTATTAATATAAGTATTATATTATATTATATGTAATATGTTATGTATTATGGCATGAACGTATTACAATAAATTTATTTTGAATTTATGAACTTACATCTATATTAAAAACACTAAAAAATTAAATATTCTCTAAATTACTGAGAGTTCCCCTATAGTTCATGTCTAATTATGAGCCTGTTATTTTTAGTCGCATTTCTTGTACTAAAGCTAACCACCGTCGCCAAAAGTAGAGTATGTGCACCTAAAAATTTGGTTGAAATATAGGTAATTTCGAACAAATTTCTGTTTCATGTACTATAAGATTAGATTGACGTCAGAGTAGAAGCTATCTATCTTTATAAATCTAGATTATATATAAAAGTCGGTTAGTCCCAGAGCGGTTTCGCAGTTCTAAAATTCGCTATTTTATTTACTGTGGAGTGTGTGGTAATGAGATTGAGACTGGATTAGAATGCATCAAAGAAACCGCATTCACATACTACAGGTAATTTGCGTGCTCTCCTTCTATCACCAAAAATCAACCATATAATTTACTGTTATTTTTTCGAACTGTAAAGTTAATTTCTAGAAGCAGTAGTAGTTTTTACAGTATCCTTTGGAAAATGCGTGGGAAAAACGCAACAAGATTATTCCTTGAACAGTTACGTGAAAGTGAAAGTGAAGATTGCAATTGCAGGTAGAGCAGGTGGAAATAAGCAGGAGTACAATATTGTACAGAAGCGAAGCGGTGCCGGTTTCTTTAATTTTAGTTACGTTTATTATATACATTTATTCAATTTAAATTTCGAATTACTTTTAGAAGAGAATAAGCAGATGAACTATATACAACCTTGTAATTTCCGTGGAATCTTTCAAGATCATTGGATATTCAAAGTTTACAATTTTTGAAAGTGTTTGTACGTATATGTAAATTATGTACTTGACATCGAAGTATCGTTAAAAGAGGGGTTACGGTATTTAGCCTCTTATTTAAAACTGCATTTGCTGATGCATATTACTTTATATGGAAAAGCAGCATTTTTTAAATACCCACCCATTAAATATCATAAATGTCAGAATGCACAGCAGAAAAATAAAAAAGTAATTACTTTTAGTATTTGGTGACTCATAGGAAATTTCTCGTGCACGTCTATGGTTTTATTTAACTCAACCTAAACAATGGAGGAGCAAATGTTTGACAGCATGGGAATTTAAAAATGACAAGTGTTTGGTGAATAGAAGCAGGTCTTCATATAATTAATAGTAACAAACTACTTGAATAAAATAGCTTTACCTTTTATGGAAAAGGTATTACCAGCTCTCATGAATGAAAATTAGTGGAATCTAAAATTATCAGTGGACGATCTACTTTTAAAAATGTTGTTCAGAGTAAAGACCCTTATAAACAAAGATATGTGATGTGTGAAATATGTAATTAAATACTTAATTACAATGGCAGCAAGTCAGGCTGATATAGAAGAATTTTTATCTGGACCTTTAGTCAGTTGGGTGAGTAATTTTGCTTATATAGAAAGAACATAACCCCAACTAGAAAATACTGATTTACAGCTTGGAACCTGTGTAAAGAATCCAGATAGACTTCAAGTGTATGAAACTTTTTTTGATGGGGGTCCAATAAATGAAGTGTTGCTGCAGATTGATCCCGAACCATCCCAGCCCATACCTACTTCAAGCAGTTCGCTACAGGGCTTAAGCTTCACTGCAATTCGGATCAAAATATTTCACTGCATCATTAAAAATATTAAAAGCCTTTATGAAGTAAGAATAAATAATACTGTTGTTAAAAATAATTTCATATCCAGTTTAATACACAAAAACTACAGAAATAGTATACCTACTGTTAGATTGTGTTTAAAATAAAAGAATGTAGTTATAAAAGAACAGACATATTGTTATATTTAATTAAGTGAATATATAACATTTTAGTTAGTAATTGCGGTTGTAGCCGTATACATCGTAAAGCACTAATGCATAGCAGTACTTGAGTTATTTTAAATATTTTTTTTGCCTACAGCAATTTCAGAACGTATACAAATACATCTTGTATTATCATTTTGTAGGAGGAATTGGGCCAAGTGATTGTATCACTGCCGGATTGTGTAACTTTGGGTCGCACACCTGCTTCACAAGTTGCATTGAAACAGCTTCGGTTGTTACTGTTATTACTCTTGGGTTGTGCAGTACAAGGGCCTACTAAAGAATATTTTATTACTCGAATCAAAGAACTTCCGCTGGATACTCAACATGACATTGTGGAGTGCATTAAGGAGGTATAAATTTTGTATTTTATTCGAATAAGATTATTCCTCAAATTTACCATATTTTTTACTTAAACAATTAATCAAAGTTCATTATTCATATTTTTGTTAAATATTTTTATGATGCAGACTGTCTAGTAGTTGTTATAGCAGGTACACTACAAATATCCAGAATGGTAAGATTTTGTTGAATATCTCGTCAGTTTTGAAGATTAAATTTATCCACCTAAATAAATGAAACAAGTTTTTAACCAGAACATGTTCTCTATGTTAAATTTTATGTATGGTAGACAAACGATAAATTAATTTTCTTAATAAAGACGAATTCTGTTATTTGAGGATGTATTATGACTAAATATTCATCAAAGAAACAGCTTTTGTTTTTATATAACATATAAGACGACCCTTGTTTTGGAGGTCTTTTTTTGTGTTCTACAGGGTCATTTTATATGTCTGTATATCGCTACCATAATAACATAAAGTCGTATGTAGAAATTTTCAATTGTGAGAAAACGACGATGCAAATTTTTAAACTTAATTTCCTAATATTATTAATATGTTGTAATCAATTAACGGCTGATATTAAGATTGCTATGCCATATTGATATATTTAAAAACAAGGTTTGCTTATAAAATTTTAAAATACAGTTGAAGTCCGTTATAGGGAATACCTATTATAACGAATATCCGCTTATAACGAACAAATTTTTAGGTCCCGGCAAAAATGTATTAAAATGCATGTAAATAAATGCGTTTACAATGAATCGTGGTAGAACGAACATTCGGTTTTAACGAACAACTTTTTAAGCCCTTCCAAGCAATTATGTGCTAAAAATGACATCTACAACAAACATTTTCGGAATTCTTGAAAATTGTTTGTTCAAAAATATTTTAAAAGATTATCTTTCTGTAAGGCATTGCAGATTTATGACCATGAGAAAGGAATTTACGTACCTAGTTTAGTATTTACACAATTAGAAAAACATTCCTTGGCAGCCCAATAATAAGGCTTATGGATGACGCACAAACTATGAAGCTACCTGAATGCATTTTCTATGAAATATCATTATCACCTAGGATACGTCCAGCTGCATTTACTAAGCGGATTGTTTTAGAATTCAATGCTACTGCGGTCGTTGAAATGGATTGCCGTAAAAGAAAGCAATTTTCGGTTGAGCAAAAAATATCAATTTTTCGCGATCTGGAAAATGGGAAATCACAACGAGAAGTGTGTCGCGAGCAGGGACTGTCTCCATCAACATTATCAACAATGATATAAAATAAAGAAGCGATCGTTACGGCCTTTCAGAACAACGTGTGTAAAAATAAAAGACTTCGCAAAGCTGCCCAACCGGAAGTTGAAGAAGCAGTTTTAAAATGGTTAGTGCTTCATCGAGGTCAGAATGTTGCAATATCTGGGCAAATGCTTCAAGAAAAAGCAACACAGTTTTCAGCGGAATTGGGTGCCGATTTTAAGTGTTCTGATGGATGGCTGAATCGTTTTAAGAAAAGACATAACATATATGCGGGGAAAATCAGTGGCGAAGCAAAAGATGTTTGTAGTGATACAATCAAACAGTGGCTTGAAAATGTGTGGCCCGAAATTCGTAAAGGTTATGAACCCGCGAACATTTTCAATGCCGATGAAACAAGATCTTTTTTAGAATGACTCCATATAAATCATTAAAATTTAAAAACGAAAAATGTGTTGGTGGTAAATTATCCAAGGAACGTATTACTGTGCTGGTTTGTGCTAATATGACGGGAGAGGAAAAGCGTAAATTGCTAGTGATTGGTAAATCCGCGAATCCGCGCTGTTTTAAAAATGTAAAAAATTTGCCCGTTAATTACATTGCAAATAGGCGAGCCTGGATGACATCCGAAATCTTCAAGAAGGAACTTCGCAGCTGGGATAGACAACTGCAAGCTGTAAAAAGAAAAATTTTGCTGCTAGTGGACAATTGCGCTGCACATCCACAAATGTTTAATTTACAAAACATTAAACTCGTGTTTCTTTCACCAAACACCACTTCTGTATTACAACCAATGGACCCAGGTGTCATTAGAAGTTTAAAGTCTCATTTTCGGAAACAGCTGGTTTTAAAAATTGTAGAAAATTTAAACCATGAAGTTCAAGAAAAGATTTCCCTTCTAGATGCCATAAGAATGGTAAACAAAGCCTGGGGGCCGATTCTCGAAACCGTTCGCTTACAAGCGTGTGCGCTACGTAGCGAATACTTCGTATCGCATTCGATAAGCAAAATACACCTAAACCGTATTCTCGAGCGGTGTTCGCTAGCAAGGGCTACTTAGCGAGTGGCGTACTAACGTCTGAGATTATTTCATACGCATTTTAATTGTAAACCAATAAGAACCAATCATTTTGGCGCATTTTTATGTTTGCAGTTTCCCAAATTTTGGTATTTTTATAGTTGGTTTCATTCCCCTCAGTGACTAAATAAACAAAACGGATGCAAAGGATTATTCTCTTTCAGAAATTCTTTAGTTAGGTAGTTTGGTTTTCCCGACATTAGAAAGCTTTTACCCCTCCTTTAACTAGAAGAAGAGTTACCTATTGTTTATCCCGTCCGAAAAATAAATAAATGCGCTTGGATTTTCCCGGAAAGGGTATTTATGTAAGTGTACCTAAAGGTAAGTTCTTTTCAAACTTGCATCCACAAGAGAAAGGTGTGTTACAAGTTGGCTGCTGTTTAGTGTTTGTTGAGTTTGGATATGGAGAGCAAGAGAAGTGCTAAAATTTCTGTTTCTCAGCAGCGAACAATGCTGGAATTTTTAAGTGTACATCCGGAATTAACATCTGGAAAATTCACGTCTTCTTTTACGTACAAGCAAGCGCAACTATTATGGCATCAATTAACAGCAATTTTAAATGCAATTCCTGGCGCCAATAAAACATGGGTACAGTGGCGTAAGGTAAAAATAAATAATTAATTTTTTTCACTGCTAAATAATAGATACAAATGCCTTTGTTTCAGACTTGGCAAGATAAACGAAACAAAACCCGTACGAAGAAAGCCAAAATAAATATTCATCGTCGAGGTACAGGGGGTGGTGGTGAAATTACCGAGGTGCTCACACCTGTTGAGGAGGATGTCCTATGTTTAATTGCACCAACACAAGTAGAGGGACATGCTGATATAAAAGAATCGGCTACGGAATTTGACTATGTTATACTATTAAATTTTTTTGTATAAAGTAAATTCCTCTACATTGTTTATTTTTTATAGGACTTTAAAACTATATTGGGGGACGATGTAGAAATTGTTGCTGACCAATATTTTTCTTCTTCATCCATTGCATCAGTCAAGTCATCAGGTGATACTTCAGCAGGTACAATAATTTTATTAACTCAAGTTAAATACATTATTTTTAAGTGTTTCCTTATTGTTATTAGTATCCCATGTGCATGTGGTTGTGCCAGCGAGTACATCTGAAGAAGGACTACCTTCAACAGCTGGCAAAGAAATTCCACCAACCCCACTTGCTGATACAAGAAGGAACGTAAAACATGAAGGTACACCTTCAAAGACCCCAGCAGGTATTTTTGGACACAATTTAATTAAATGTGTAGAAAGTAAAATAAAGTTTTTTAACTACTACTACTTGTGATTTAGTTTAATACATGCAACACTTTTGATATTTTAATATTTTTACTTGCAGGTAAAAAGAAACGGGTAGCAGTACAACGACTGCATCATAGTCTGGAGGCAACTGCTACCTTAACCGAGGCAGTGATATTAAAAAATCAAATAAAACAAAATTATTACAAACAAAAAATTGAATTGCTAGCCAAACAAACCAATGCATTTGATAGGATGGCCACTGCATTGGAAAAATTGGCTAACAAATAAGTTCTTCAAAATATTTGTTTTATTTCCTAATATGTTAAAATGTTTTTAGATATTTAGTATTAGTTAGTAGCGATAGTTTGTAATTAAAATTGTTCTTATTCATTAGTTATATATACATAATAATAAACACATTTAAAATTATACGATTTTATTTTATGAATGTTTCACTTTAATGTAACTACAATTTACTGTTAATCAAGGAGAAACAAAATTCAAACATAAAAGTAGACTATAACATTCTAATTTCTATTAAAATGGTTTCGAATCAGTTGACGTTGCATGCGTCTTGCTTCGGCTAAGTCTGGGTCTACTCTACGTATAACCACCTCATTTTCATCTCCTTCCGGATTATTTACTAATATGCCATAATCGATACCATCTTCTTCCTCGGGTTCTGGATCTGGAACGTTGTGCTCAATGCACAAGTTATGGAGCACAACACAAGCATTTATTATTTTGCATGCCACATTGGGTGCATAATGAAGCACACGATGTTTTAATAAACACCGGAAACGCATTTTCAATACACCATTGCATCTCTCTATTATGCTTCTTGTGGATTTATGGCAGTTATTGTACAATTCTTCGGGTGTACCTGGCTCTGGGTCTTCTTCTAATGGTGTTAAGCACCATGGTCGTAATGCATACCCCGAATCACCTAAAAAGAGTATTTATAATAATTACAAAATTTTTTATAGCTTTATTAAAATTTAAAAAAATTATAATGTTGAATTTCGAAGATGTTTACCTAGGAGGTAATAGTCATTCAATCCATTCCTATGCATATTCACCAGAAGTTCTTTCACAGTCGAATTATTCCAGATATATGAATCATGAACGCTTCCTGGGTATCTGGCATTCACATTTATTACCCTCAGTCTCGAATCGCATATCTAAAATTTAAAGTGAAAAATAATCAGTCTTAATTAATGCCACAGCTTTAAAATAACAGTGCCGTTTATATACTGGTTGCATTAGGACACTTACAAGTTGAACGTTAATGGAATGGTATCCTTTCCGATTAACATAAATAGCTTCTGGTTGTACAGGAGCATTTATTTTCGGAGGAACAATGGCAACATGGGTGCAGTCTAAGCATCCTATCACCCCCGGAAATCCAAACTGCCTGTAAAATCTGAAACCAAAGTTATTGTAAATGCACAACATACATTGAAAAATTCTAAAACTAGCTTTAGTCACTGCTCTACTTACTCATTTCTTAAAATATCCAGTTCACCCACATTTCTTGGAAATTTAACATATTCGTTGAATATGATCGGGTTTGTCAACACCTCGCTCACCTCATTTACTGCTCTCGATACAGAGGATTGACTTACTGCCAAAGAAACATTTGAGGCAGTATCTAATTGGTAGCTTCCAGCTGCGAAGAATCGCAAGGCAATCATAACCTTTAATGCGAATAAAAAATTAGATATATTATTAGACAAATACCTACTTTTTTAAAATTTACCTTAGTCTGCACATCTAAACCAGATACTCTTGACGGTGCAGGTATATGTTCTGCTACTAGATCAATCACAAAACGCGTCAACTCTTTAGTCAGTCGAAATAACCGAATAAATTGCTTATCTGATAATTCAAACGGGTCATCGCGGTCGTGGAATCGACGTGGCGGTCTTTCGGCATTATTTTCGACTTCCTCTAAAACCCCAATTCCATACAGCAAAACCAAATCATTTAATGCCATGTTAAAAATAATAAATGCAAACAATCAAATATTTGAGGTTATATCGAACAAGCGAACACAACTAAACTGAGTAGAATGGAACCACTGCGCAGGCGAAAACCAGATAGCGTAGACGCTAAGTGAAAGCGAGTGGTTTGGGGGCACTCGTTACGAAGCGAATGGAAGTCGATCGAATTTTAGCGTATACGACTACTCGAGAATACCGATGCTTTGATTTCCATGCGCTATCCTGGCTTAACGCATGCGACTCGCAAGCGAACGGTTTCGAGAATCGACCCCCTGGTTACGAGTTGAAGCGTCAACCATTCGAAATGCTTTTCGCCACGGAGGACTACTACAATATGAATCAAAAGAATTTGAAGAAGAAGACGATCTCCCTATTGCGCAATGGTTGAAATTACACCAAATACTAAATTTCGACAATGATACAGTTGAACAATATAACAGCGTGGACGATTTTCTAATAACTAGTGAAATTCCTTCCGATGGCGAAATTCTAGACTCCGTAAAAGAGCAAAATTGCAACAAAAACACAGAAAGTGACAACGACGAAGAATTAGAAAAGGACAACATAAACGAAATAAAAGTGCCTCAAATTTCGGAAGTGCAGGGATATTTAAAGTTGATAGCAGCATTTTTTGAATCTCAAGAAGAAACCAGCGAAAGTGACTTTAGGAATCTAGCGTATGTAGAGCAATCAGTAGAAAATATAAAACTGAAAAATTAAGCAAACAAACTAGAATTACTGATTACATGTGCTTTGAAAATCCAAAATTGTAGTTTTGCTTATTACATTATGTATATGTATACATATATTATATGTTACTATGTATTTTACTGTATATATACCATGCCATCATTATGTTGTGTACATTTTTGGATATTTTTAATAAATGGGTATGTAATTGGGCTTATTTTTTTTAATTGTTTATAACGAACTTCGGCTATAACGAACATAAAATGTTGGTCCCTTGAAATTCGTTATAACGGACTTCAACTGTATACAGATCATAGTTCTGTAATGATTATTTAGAGAGTCTTAAAATATGTATTTATCACAAAATGGTGCATTTTCTTTTGGTTGCAAACCTTTTCGATTTTATGTTTCCACCAACTACTTGTTAGAAACTCCCTCTGTTAGCCTGCAACATCCCACTGTTGGGCAAGGGCTTCTCCCAATTAAGGGGGCTGTTGATCTACTCTCCCATAGTGATCAATCCTCGTGGTAGAGAAGCACCGCGTTAACACAACTTTCGGGTCACCCATCCAGGTACTGACGAGAACCAACGCTGCCATAACTCTCCTGATCTATTCACGATTGATTTGCCATCCAACAGGTTGTGGAAATCTGGGGGAATGTGTGGTATCATTGAAATTTGTGAATTAATTAAGTTGGGTTATGCTAGTTTTTCTTGATAGAGGTTATGTTTTTGAAACCAGGCAATGTCGCCAGTGGAGCTTGTTTGTTCATTTAATGTCCGCCTATTGCTGCTCAATATTGGTTCATAATACCAAAGTTTCCTGTATTAATATATTAAAGTATTTGATAATACTTAGATATAATAATGATTACATTATAAATAAAATAATAACTATAATTTAAATGTTGTCGTAACACATACCAAATACATATTGCTTTTCTTTTTTCACGAGAATTCTGAACTCAAATAGTATGTATACAGAGCATATTCCACGCCATTTTTTTGTTGTGGTGGTTAACCAACCATTCCTGCAATACACCTTTTTTGCAAGAAAATGTGGGCGGCTTGTCAAACTGCACTGAATGATAAGGTGCGTTGTCCATAACCACGACAAATTTTCCCTGCAACTTGTCCAAAGCAGCAATCAGCTGATTAACCAACCAATTTTGTAAAATTTCCCCATTCATAGTTTTATGATAGTCCCTTCCACCCTTCCAAAAAGCCTAAGTTACATCCCGCATTCAAAATCGTGAACCTCTTCCCCTCACTTTTAATTTTGGCTGGGTTACTTTTAAGATCGGTTTCGTGTACCCATTGACGACTCACGGATCCATTTTGGTAGATCCACGTTTCGTCTAGGTACACGAATGTCACATTTTCACTAGAATTTTGATATTGGAGATATTGTCTCAAAAATTTAATTTTGGATGCAACAACGTGTTTTTGATCACATAAAATTTTGCGTCCATTCACCATTTTGTGTTTGTAACCCATTGATTTAATAATTTTGAATAAAGTAGTCCTGCCCCCCTTGTATTCCAAGTTTTCGCGAGAGTCAGCCAAGAATTTGTCGAGAGTAAAATGTTCATTCTTCAGATGATACTGCCAAATTTGTCGTTGCAAATCTTTTCTAAACGTGTAATTTAAGAAAACGCCCGTCTTAGCGCTTATACTACAAATGAAAGATTTCAAAACGTCCTGTCCTTGTGATAAAATGTCCCTTATAGAACGCTCAGACACCTAAAATTATAAATAATTTGCAATTGCATATTTAAGAAATAATACATGCTTACCTCAAATATATCAGTTAATCGATTTATTATCGTAAATCGTGTGAAGTCGCGCCTATCTGTTTTATAATAGTTGAAAGCTTTCACAATTTGCAGTTTAGTAACTTTGTCAATAACTTTCACCATTCTGACAATTAAGTAGGTATAATACATTATGTGTTTTATTATTTTTAAACTTACTAGATTATTTTAGAAAAGTAGGGGACTCTAGAGCTGGCTACAGGGCAATTTCATTTTGACATTGCTAGAAATCAATCAAATAATATTTAAGAAATGCAATTTAAGAAAAAAAAAACACAGCCTGCTGGATGGCAAATCAATCGTGAATAGTGTATACGCCGATATAGAAACTATCCTTCTGAAATTAAATTAATTAATATTTGAAAAATTTCATATATGTAACGCTGTATTTTTACTTTCAAAACATTTAAGGTACTTTGGATTCAAACATCAGAAACATATTCCATCATAAATGGCAGAACGTTACAATTTGTATTTGGGATAGCAATCTAATGACGCCATCTACAGGCTTTTCACATTTCAGCAAAGTATTTTTGCCAGACCAAGTTATATAAATTTGAATTTATATACATTAGCGTTTCTTTAGTCACAATTTAGTAAACACAGCGTAATATAACCTCACTCGCAGTATATGACATTTTTAAGTAATTTTTAGTTTACAACCACAAAAAATTTAAACAGTTACATGTTTATTATAGACTGCAAGTATATTCTGAATTAATTTAAGTAGTCGTAATACATATAATTATAAAGTTGTTTTTAGGTTCCAAAGTCTTGTATGGTAACCGATGGTGAAAAGCAATCAGGATGGATAATAAGCTGAAACAACTTCTTGATAATGGAAAACACAAAACAATACCTGATACCAGTCCCATTCAAATTAATACTGCTTGCAGTTCTGGTGGGCGAGCAACAGTACATAATTTAGTTAAAGAAGAGGTTTGCACTAACGATATTGAATTTGTTCCAACCAACCCAATGGGTCAAGCTGAACTCTACTTTGAGGAAACTGACAATCCTCTTGAAGAGGACTTTAACAAATACGAAGATGGTACAGATTTTCTAATCAAACAGGAAGAAATTGACGTTGCAGAGGAAGCGCCAAACAGCATTAGTTCTTTATTGTCAAATCCATTTCGCTCTAGGACTTTCGAGGAAAAATTGGCAGTAAAAATATTAGGAAGGCCTACCCCAATGCTTAACTTAATACATGTCGTGCGAACAAGGACCAGAGAATTTAGAAGGAAGTTTCAGCCAGATGTGTATAATAAATTCAATTGGTTATGTGGATGTGACACTAAAAATGCTTTGTTTTGTTTCCCTTGTGTGCTATATGGAGGTGAGAATGCATGGACCAAGACGGGCATAACTGACCTGACGCATCACTATGAACAAATGAACAAACACTCCACTTTGGACACCCACATACGGAACACTGTGAGTTTAGCAACCTTAGGAAATGAAACCACGGAGGTAGAGGAAACTGTGGAGGTGGAGTCAAGTTGTGAGGAATCTGTTTCAAGTGATGAAGATGTTATAGAACTGTACAATGATAAGGTGACCCACAATCGGTATGTCTTAAACATCATAATAAGCTGCATCCGCTTCTGTGGGGCCTTTGAACTCGCTCTGAAGGGCCACGATGAATCAGACTCGACTACAAACCCACGAATTTTCAAGGGATTGGTAAATTTCAGCGCTGAGTTGGATAAGGTACTAAAGACTCATTTGGATCAGGTTTATAAAGGCATGGCTAGAACCATCCAACATGAGATATTACAGTGTATGCTCGAAGTATGTCATGAGGAGATTCGCAAGGAAATTGAGAAGGCTCATTATTTGGGTCTAGTGGTTGAGGAGACCACAGAGTTGGTGAACGACTTCCAAGTGGCCCTTATTTACAGGTATTTAACGAGTGATGGTAGACCCGTGGAAAGGTTCTGGAAGTTTTTAACTCCTCCAAGCCAGGATGCTTACACCGTAGCTTTAAGTATTGTTGAGGAAATTGGAGTAGTAGGGGGAACCCCTCAGAAAATTGTGGCTCAGACTTACAATGGAACTGGGGTCATGGGTGGCGTACAAACGGTTCTAAAAGAAACTTATCCACATGCCGGATGTGTTCATTACCATGCCTATCATTTAAGTGTTACTGTTTTGAAAGCAGCATCCGTTGTACGACCCGTCCGGGTGTTTGTTGCTAATGTGCAAGCAATCTGTACATTTTTTTTAAATTACCCACAGCATGTTGGTATTTTTGAGTCGGTGACAATGAAAAGGAGAAAGAAGCTTGTGCCCAGGTGCCACTTCCAAACTAAAGCCATTAGCACGGTGTTTGAATACCGTGAGGAGCTGATTGAGTGCATGGAGGCCATCCTGGAACGTGACACCATATGCAATGATAATGCCCTTGCTCAAGCTGCCGGAATGTTAGAAGTATTGAAGCAGGAGGTTTTCAAGTTCTGGGTGGTATTTTTTCATAAAATGATGCAGCATGTGGATTCCTTGTACACTCAAATCCAGAAAAGAGACTCTGATCCTGGTGTAATTCAGATTTACATTGAAAATTTTGTGCAGCAAGTCCAAAAAATCAAACTCATTCAAGCTGATCCTAATCTAACAGAGTCAAAGAAGAGGAAAATTGAAACCCCGGAGTGGATCCAAGAGGCCAATCAAGTCTGCGATATAATTATAGCCCTTGTCAAAGATAGATTTAGTTCCAATGGACACCTCGCTGCAGCTTTTCTGTTCCATTCAGAAAAGTTTGCAGACTATAACAAAATCTTTCCAGAAGTCTATTTCAGAGCAACTTGCGAAGCTTACCCTCTTCTTGATTCTGTAAGGTTGCGAACGGAGTTGCTGATGCTTTATGTGGATCCCGCTTATAGGTCGATATTTGGAATTTTAAATTTGTTTGATTACCTGAATGAAGGGAACTTAAGGCACAATTTTAAAGAGTGTTTGAAGCTCATGAGGATTGTGCTCACCGTTCCAGTAACTGTACCTGAAAATTGGAAGTGCTTACCCACATCAAAACGGATCAAGAATTTTTTAAAGAACTCGGTGATTCAAGAAAGTGAAAGGTTGTCTTCCCTTGCTATGCTCTCTATTGAAAGGAACTTCATTGTGGAGATTCCAGAATTTAATGAAAAAGTTATTGAAAAGTTTGCTACTATGAAGGAAAGACGGATAGCCTTTTTGTATAAATAATAGGTAATTATGCAATTTTGTGGATAACTTCACACTGGAGAAAAACCTTTCAAATTGCATTGTCTAAATTGTTTTAACATTTAATGTTTCAAAAACTTTCTCGAACTTAATACGAAAAATATGGCAAAAGAAGAAACTTATGTAAATAAACATTTTCTGTGTCTGAATGCTTGATGTAGTTGTACAGTGCGTCCACAATAAGCATGCGTGCATAGGTATCTGATAAACAGTAAAAGATAGAGATTTGGTTAAATGAAACTAATCATTCAGCATCTCAAGGACGATTAGAATTCACATTTAAATATTTTCTTTAATTTTTAGTAGGTATAGACTATAAAAACTAAATTTGCAGGGTTTGTTTTTCGTGGTTGATTTACTCATTATCAGTAATACCACAATACAGTTATAACATTACTAATATTTTTTACAAATTTCGAAATCTAATTAGATTTTTCATAGCTGATTACGTTTTCAATATATTGACTGCAACATTTACAGTAAGTCGTAATTTTTTTATTAGATTGCAAATGACCAAACATTGGAAAAAAGTATTTCTTCTAAATGAAGTTAGCTGCCTTAATCATCATAAATAGTAAAGTTATAAATAAAACACAGTTTGCTAATAATGGGTAATAGAAAAACAAAAGCAAAATGGTTGACTTGGTGAGTCTACGAAATTATTAAAAATGTAGGCTTGTAGATTCGCTACAAAGATCAGTACAATTTAATTTCTTTTGGCACTATCTGCTTATTGATTTGGGCTTGTTTCGCTGTATAAGTGGATCTTCACAGGATTTAGTAGCCCCAAGATTTGGATGATGAATAAGCTTCTAAAAGACACTATTTTTTTATATATGTATTATTGTGGACCTCTTTAATATACTATTATATACATCAAAACAAAGAAGTGTTGTATCTACAATTAATTAAAACGTGTAAAACAAGAAACAAAACAAAAGAATTTATTAATAAAATTAACACACAAAAACTTATCAACCATTATAAAAAAAAATTAAAAAAGAAACACAATTAATTATAAACAGTACTGAAACACTAAACAAATACTTATTAAGTTTAGGTAAAATTTCTGGAATTTAAATTTAGATCCAACTAGTCCTATAGATATTGAAGAATTATTTTTCACATTTTCCGAATCTGTATTTCTTGTTATTTACTAAATCCCTATGCATGCTATGCTTATCATAGATACACTGTATAATAGTGTGTGAATTTTCCAGTGAAGAAAAATTTATTCACTATTCTGTGGTTGTGATTAGCAGTATATTGCTAGCAATTGTTTTTACTTTAATTTGTACTCGACAGGAGAATCTGTAATTTAATGTTGTGTTAGTTGAATTATATAGTTTAAATATATCTATCATATAAATTAGATCTTAAGAAAGCAAGCACATATGTGTTTTTATTTTTTTTAAATTAAATATTGTTAACTGTTGCAAATAAAGCAGAAATTGGTGGTTTGTTGTCTACTGATTTGATTAAATATTTTAGTTCGTCTACTGGAAAATGATGTAATTGAACTTATTTTTATAACTTAGATATTTTCAAGTAAAGAGCAACAGTGGCATTTTAAAGAGTATCTTTAGAATCCCACAAAGATGAAGTATTTCTTGTACATTGAAATATTGAAAGGATTATTTTATATTTCTATACAGGGTGTCCCAAAACATGAGGTCACTACTTCGTGTACGTAATCTTTAGGCCAAATATAGTTAAAAATTCTAATAAAGTTATGCCCTAAAGTAAACCGTTTTCAAAATACAGAGTGTTAAATAATCATTTATTAAATAATTACAATTTCAGAAAAACCAATATTTTATTTTAGTTTAAATTCACTATAAAAATTGTTCAAAATGGCCACTGTTGCTCTCGAGACACATTCTGGCTCTTCTTAAGAGAGATCTGGTTGTCCTACGTAACATATTGATATTTCGATTTAGTTCTGCCTCAAAAATGCGTCTCCTAAGATCTTCAACAGTGTTTGGTATACCATACCTTTCATACCTATATGGCCCCACAAATAATACTCCAAACAAGTTAAGTCTGGAGATCTTAGGGGCCAGGGGTGCTGTTACATTCTACCAATTTCACGTCTTTGAAAAATTTGACACTATGATTTCCTGTGGATTCTCCAAATCTCAAGATGCTCTTTCTGTTCATTAATCTATTCCTTGTAAATGTTGTCTCATCCGTGAATAAAATTCTATTACGTAGGTTTCGATTTTGAATGATCCAGCAGTAAAATTCCATACGACTAGCGAAATCTGTAGGTAAGAGGACTTGAACAGGCTGGATATGAAGTAGATATAAACTATGACGTTCTAATGTTCTCCAAACCCGCATTCGTGGTACATTAACTTGTGCAGATACACGACGAACAGAGGTGGTGGAATTATTAATTTCTTGCAGTATGTTGACTTCATTGTCTAGTATTTACTGTATTGGACGCTCAGTCGACGGTTGGTAGGTTGGTTGTGATTGTGCACTCGTTGGAAAATTCATTGGTCTGGTAGTCGCCGATTTGGAAATGTCAACCTACATTCTCAAACATCTGTTACTGAGTTTTCATCATAAAAGCCGTACATGTAATGGATATCGACGTACTCTCGCGTTGTAGAAGTAAACATTTTATTGCTTCGGCTGCTGCAGTATTTAACTAAAACAGGCCATAACTTCTTTACCTAATAGTCGATTTAGAGAAAATGATCACTCTTTAGTTTCGACTGTATATACAGGGTGTTAATAAATTGCAGGGACAAATTTCTAAGGCTTAAAGTATACATGAAAACAAACTTTTTTTGTTAATACATGTAGTCAAAAGTGTTTCCTTTCAGGGATAGAGCTTCTCAAAGATTCTTTAAGAAGCTCTATCCCTGAAAGCAAACACTTTTGACCACACATTTATTAACAAAAAATGTTTGTTTTCATGTATATTTTAAGCCCTAGAAGTTTGTTTCTGCAATTTATTAACACCTTGTATAGACACACAAAAGGAATGGGACACTAAAAAATTATTTTCATTTCTCTTGTAGCTACGTTGAACGCTGTAACAACAAAGAAGTAATACCGTTATAATATTGCTGCACTGGTATTATAAATTATAATACAGTTTGAAGCAGGGTAGTTGTCATGTATAAATTATAAGCATTTGCCTGATAGTAGATACTTGATCATTTAGAAGAACAGTGGTTACTATACGTAAAGCTACAGCAGCAGTAGGTACATGGATTTTAGTTTGTGGCGGCCGCCTTGAAAGTTACAAAAAGATAGCTAACCGTTGCAAACCCACGCCATGACATCATTCTATTGAAATGCGTGTATTTAACTTTTTTACGCCTAATGAAACTTAAAAAGCTAATTAATTACCTCAAAATTAATTTGTAAAACATCACGGATGTGTATTTACTGACCCAGAAGATTAATATGATATATTTATATTAATGGAAGCATTAAAAATCATCAAAAAGAAAACTAAACTGAAAGGCACTTACCTTTTGCAAGCTGATACTAGTTTTAATAAAACTAAATAAGATGTAAACACACAGTATACACTAGCGAGATTACAGAATAGTACAAACAGTCAAATACAATTACAGAACAACGTCGCAAACACATGTAAATACTTGAATTAAGTTGCTTTGCTTAGCACCCTTAGCCCTTCGAAGACTAAATCATAGTCTCTTATTAGAATTATAAAGCTTGCACGGCAACGCTTGTTTTAACTTGAACTACACTTATCTAGAATATATCAAGTCAACGGCAAACTTGTCTTAAGCTTTATTACTACAAAGTGATTTTTTAAAAAGTCAATTGCAGTAGCCTATGGATTGTCCCGTGTATATTAAGCTTTAGAATCTGACAATATGAAAATTGTAACAGAAAGAAAGAAATCTTGACGAAAAACCTGTAATTTACTTACCTTAATAAATTACAGATCAGTTGCAACTAAATACTTGTTCATTTTCACATTATGTTGGGTCAAAATTTTTAACTACAGTCATGCGCAAAAAAAAACCGGCCAACTCTTGAAGCAATTTTGGTTTAATTTTAGTTAAGTAACTATGACTTTTTAGAAATCTTTATAGCCATGGATACCGATTTATTTGAACAACTGTCATTAATTGATGCTACACGTCAAAGTTAGATGTGTTGTTGAAATTATCACAAAAAGAAAAAATGCCTCATTTAAGTGAAGTAGAAAAAGCCAGAATTTGTACCAGGATTGAAGAAGGGTGGTCTAGGAGACGTTTAGGCGAAGAATTTGGAGTAGGAAAGAGTACGATAAGCGGGATATACAGAAAGTGGGTACATGAAGGAACACTGACAAGAAATAGAGGTTCAGGACGTCATAAAGTTTCCACTGTGGCAGAAGATGCGGCGTTAATTGACCATATAACTCAAAATCCTTTTGTAACAGCAAATGCGGCCATTAGAGCTACTGACTTTCCAGGGTCTCTGCGAACAGCGCACCGCCGAATACAAAATGCGTGTTTATTTTCACGTTTTGTCGTAAATAAAACTTTTCTTACTAACGAGTGGAAAGAACAAAGAACAGGTTTTGCATTACAACACACTGGTGACGACATTTGGGACCGTGTAATTTTTTCGGATGAAAAAATTTTTCAGTCATCCCATAATGGACGCATTAAAGTTTATCGTCCCCGTGGCGCAAGATTTCGAAGTCAATATATCAATAAAATGCATCGTAACCCCCGTTTTTCAATAAATGTATGGGGATGGGTTTCCGCACGAGGCTTGGGCATACTGTGGAATATTGAAAATCGGCTAAATAGTGAAGAGTACATTAACATTCTAGAAAATATAATGCTGTCATCGGTAAGGCAATTGTATCCTGATGAAAATTTTATATTTCAGCAGGATAATTGCCCTGTACATACATCAGCTACTACAAAGCTGTGGTTTAGAAGAAATAATATTCAGGTATTAGATTTTCCCAGCTATAGTGGCGATCTCAATGTTATTGAAAATATTTGGGCCCTTGTGGTGAAGAACATTTTGAAGAAAAGAATCCAAATTCGAAATAAACAACACCTATTCGATCTTGTATTGGAAGCGTGGGAAGAAATACCCCAAGATTTTTGTTTTTTTTTTATAAAAAGAATCGTGGAGTTGCCAAAGGCAACTCCAAGATTCCCATCCCTCCCAGCTTATCCCGGCTCAGCACATTTCGTGCTATTCACAGGTCTAACATGCCCCACCCTTGAAAAACCCCATGCCCCAGACAACACAAACACCCTGGGAAAGTGCAGTGCTCAGGATTCGAACCTGAGCGACTTTGGTAGAATAACTCCGAAGCCAAGCGCTGAGGCCATTACTCTACCGCGGTCCCCTAAGATTTTTGTAGAAATGTAGTTCTGTCAATGCCTAAACGCCTTGACGATGTAATCAATGCAGGAGGTGATATGACGAAATATTAGCTTATATTTGTATTATACATTGTGGTTTTAATTTTCCAATAAAATACGTATGTTTGATGAATAAAATACTATTTAAATGTTATTTTTAATTAATTAAGTAAATGTCATTTTGACAGATAATTTGTACTAACTTCAGGGGGTTAGTTTGGTAAAAGTAGTACTTATACTATGTAATAAAAGTGGTCGGTTTTTTTTGCGCATGACTGTACTTGTTATTGAAATAAAAATATTTTTTTCTTCAAACGTCAGTAAATCTGTCATTTTTCGACTGTGTAGGCGACCGTAAAGTTTCATTTTTCCTCCGCCGGAGCTTTAGTTTTCACTTTCCCGCCGGCGGAGGGAAAAGTGTTATCATAGCAACGTAGATAGAAACAAGAAAACAAGCGTCTATACATCACTAATTTAGGAACTAATTGGTTATTATTTAAGTGAACTTACTCGATAAAACTGCTTATCAATTCGGAATTAAAACGCAACCGGAGACGCAATAATTGTAAAAAATAAATTAATATTGTTGACAGTGTCCACTGACAGCTTTATGTTACATTACTATAGCAACAACCTGTGCCTAGTCACCGACACCGGTCTAAACCGCCTTGCGAACCCAATTATGTTTAAAAATTATTACTATCAAAAAGAGACGTTTTTCCATTAATTTGTCGACATTTGAAGAAAAAACAGCATATTTTATTTGGAGGAAAAGTTACTTTTCATGACTTGCTCTCTATTACCAGCCTCACTCCGTTCGGCTGTTAAACACGAGCGCGTCATGAAAAGTATCACTTTTCCTCCACATAAAATAATATACTATTTCAATATAAATACACTGTGATGAAATGTAAAAAAGCAACTGCCACACCTAAACAACTTCGAAAGTAAAAATAATAATTTCTAGACCTAAAATACTAATAAAAAAGGCACTTTTCAATAGTGCAATAATAACTAACAGAAATTAAAGAACTGTCACATACACAGAAAGTATTTGTTTGTTGCGATCCTCTTCCCACTTCCCAGTGCTGGGCACTAGTCTCTACTCTGCCATGTGCTTCACCTCAGATCTAAGGAGGACCTACAGTTTAACGTCGAATATGAGCGATAGAAACTTCAGAAAAAGTTTTTGGCATCAAGACCGCACGCGTGACAAAACCGGATTAGGCAACTGTGTGTGGTGGATTGTAGCACAAGATTTTTATTAATTGCTTTGCTAATCCTTGCGAATCGAACCTGACACATAATCGACACTGTGCCCATAAAGTAAGCGCTCTGCCAACTGAGCTACTTACTACCACACCATCACCGTAAGGAAACCATCGCTAGACGAAAAAATTGCCAGATATGTAGACACAATTGCCACTCGTAAAAACAACATGAAAACAAACATTTTTTGTCAACAAATGTATGGTCAAAAGTGTTTCCTTTCAGTGTTGGAGCTTCTCAAAGATTCTTTAAGAAGCGCCTAAATGTAGGCAACTCAATTCACTACCTACTATTTGTTTCCATAACGACGGAAATTGATACAGGATAAATAAAGCCCTCTTTCCCACTTTTCAAATTCAAAATAAATTAATTAACAAAATGTTTCAAAACTAAGCAATAAAAAACCAAAATTACTAACCGACTCCTGGTATATTTGGAGCGGTGCGCAGGAATTTAGTTATTGTAAATTTTTCAAATAGTTGATTTTTGTTTTGTAGCCCTATCCCTGAAAGGAAACCCTTTTGACCATACATTTTTTAACAAAAATTGTTTGTTTTCATCTATACTTTAAGCCCTAGAAGTTTGTCCCTGCAATTCATTAACACCCTGTAGAGATAAAGATTAAATAGCAACTGCCACAAGTGAATGGTTAATTGGCAGTTATAAAACGACAAATAAAGCAACAATTATTAAACAATTATACAATTGTGTGGCACATAGGGACAATTGTGAAATGTAAAGAAGTAATTTTCAAATAAAAAGACATCTTTAATGTTAAATATAAAATAATAATTGCTTGAGGTACAGAATCAATTTCCAAACGTTACGAAATAATTTAAGATATAAATCCAAAAATACCTCCATTCTTCTGTCAACTGTCGCTTAAAAACTGGTAAGTTATTCATACTTTTATTTCCAACGATCATCTAGTAGCCTCGTTGCGAAAACTATTTCTCCCATTTACATGTCTTGTATGTAATCATGTGTGCATTGTATTCATCAGTACTAATTATAATAAACTACTTTTGTCGTTTCGTTATCCAAACACTTTCTACACTAACGGCTGCGTTATTGTCAGCAGTAGTATCTGCGGCACTCGTGAAATGTGAAATGTTCATAGGTACTATACTCGTTGAAATTAGAACGTTAATTAAAAGTATAGACATGGGGTAAACTAAACTTCGTAAAGGGACCCTTTTGCCACCTTTGTGACGTTAACCTTTGTGTTACCGGATTATGCCGAGCAGTAAAACGTTGCAGCTAACCAACTTAAGAGAATGGGGTGCAAGTCGCTGCAAACACAGTTCTCTAGGAAAATCGTTCAAACATTCAACGCAACTGTTTATAATGGCGCTTTGAAACAATACAAATTTCCGCGCACATTTCGTTTTCGTTATTTTATTTACCAACGAGCGACGAAGTTCAAAAGCGCCTTAAAAAATTAATTAGAGAAGTTTAAAGCGAAGTATTAATGCTTTCTAAGCTCCCAGGAGAAAAAAGGCGCTGGTGCAGCATCCTCTCTACAAGAAAACCCGATTCTTTATGATATAATACCCCTTACCTATCATTTCTCTGGCTACTATGAAACGTGGATTCATCAGCAATCCTGATCTCGTCTGTATTGAACAAAAACCGCTTTTGCAGCATCGCATAATGACGGAGACTGCATTTCCCAGATGCCTTGATCGGCTTTGTGATCTTATATGGCAAACCCTGGTCAGCGAGATGGCGAAGAAAAGAAAAGTAAAATGCAATTTTATGCTGCAATGCTCCGACAGGCAGCTCGCTCGGTTTAACTTTAGCAGAGTGATAAATACGAAAGGTGCTTTGCTGCAAACTTAAAAATTTACTTTTCTCTCCCGTGTCACAATAATAAGGAAAAGAAATTGCGCTTCCAAGGAGATACATAATCTAAGAAATAGATTTCAGAGGATATTTATATTTCTATGTTTGTTTTCCGAATAAACAACCCGAAGAAATTTTACACTTTTGTCTGCCTGTTGTACACCATAAAATATAATGTATTATTCATTAAAACCGAATTGAGGCCGTAATCTAATACATAATACATCGTATCAATATGGAACAACTACTTGTGTTGCATAAAATATTTTCTTTTGATATTTTTAAACTCTTGTAGAAGCTTTGATGTAGGGCATGATTCGTGAACTTGCGACCTGTTGTGGCGGTGTGCATTTGAAATATGCCAATATCACATGGCCTCAAATGTAGAATGAGAACTAATATTTTGAAAAATCTACGTAATAAAAGGAACAAAACGTCAAATTACTAAATTCCCAGACAAAAAAAACGTCGTAAAAATTATTGATATTTATTTAAAATCTTGAAAATTAATGGAAATGCAGCCTTATCGCAATTAAGAATATAAACGAGAAATAGTAATATCAATTTCCAGAAGATGTCACTTGAAATAGGGAGCGATCACCGCATACCAAAATTATTTGCAATTTTGCAATGTTTCTATTGCTTTATATTTTGATTGGGCGAGATCTAGGACGCGGTTTTCCAAGCATCTTTAAGCATTGCAGCCGTCATTGGCTTATTGTACACTCTAACTATAATTTTGCCTGCAGTCCGTTCCCACTGATAAGGCGAAAGCAAAAGATGCTCAATGAGAAAAAGTGGGCGTTGTAATGTGTATTTTACGCAAACTTACTTACCAGGTAAATGATTTGTGGCGACAATTCCTACTTAAGCCGATTCAATGAGCAGGCAGGTGGGACTATGTTAGAAGGGACACTCGCCATATCAATTGGAACAGACTATCTGAAATAGTTCTAACCCCAGAAGCGATTTTTCACGTGTCACGCATCGCATTGCCACGGGACCTACGACTTTACTTCTTATTAGATTTTTCCCCGCCAAAGAAATATCACCGACCGCGGCCGGAATCGAACCCGCATCAATTGCATCTATAGGGAAGTGCGCTAACCACTAGATTCCGAGGTCGGCTTTGCGATGTTTAATACCGTTGTTAAAATGAAAAATAACAAACTAGCGCTAAATGATCTGTCAAAATTGACAAGTCATAATGATAAACTTTGCATTCAAACCAGCATTTGTCAGTCTATTAAATAAATCTTGTATTTAAATCACCATGATGTAATTAATAAATGTTTACTATACGTTCACAAACCTCAAACTGTTATTAATGTATAAAATTTACTCAGTGCTATTCGTTCGGTGAAATAACCTTCACGTGCATATTTTATATCTTTGTTTATTTTGAAGATTTCTTTTATTGAAATGATATTGCCGGAATCTTCTTATATAATGGATGCTATTACCGTAAATTTTATATTTTAGC
>JABXWE010019672.1:0-13311 GCA_014611495.1 Limonius californicus | reverse complement strand
GATGATAGTCGGACGTCTATAACTGATTTATGGTCAAATGATTGTGGACGGTTGTTTTACATTGTAACCATGAGTAGGGAAAGATTTTAGGAGCTAACAAAAATAATTCGTTTTGATAACAAGATCACAAGAGAGGAACGCAGAAAGGAGAACAAATTTGCTGCGATAAGAGAATTTTTCAACAAAATAAATGCAAATTTATCTAAATGTTACACACCTGGCTGTCATACTGTTATAGATGAGATGTTGAGTCTGTTTAGGGGCAGGTGTCCGTTTAAAGTCTTTATGAAAGAAAACCCAGGAAAATACGGTATTTTGATACGAATGCTAACGGATTCCAAAACGAGATATGTTCTGAATATGGAGCCATATGCATTAAAAACGGAGCTTCAGTCCAATTAGCCTCATGACATAGTGAAAACACTTGTCAGTGTAATCGATAATTCAGGTCGCAACGTTACCACTGATAGATAGATACTATACCTCTATAGATTTAGCCGAATACTTATGGACGAATCATAAACTTACTTTAGTTGGCACGTTACAAAAAAATAAGAAACACATTCCATTAGTACTGAAAGAGCTTTCAGGAAGGGATTTATATTCAAGCAAGTTTGCATTTTCCGAACAAACACCAGAAAAACCTCATATTACTTTGGTTTCTTATATTACTCGAGATAAACCAAAAAACAATCTCCTGATGCTTTCAACGCAACATCATGATGCTGGAGTAGATGATGGGGAAAAAAGAAAACACACATATTACCTCTACTACAACGAAACAAAGGATGGCGTAGATACTGTTGATCAGATGGTCAGAAAATACTCCACCACAAGGCCAACCCGAAGATGGCCACAAATTATATTCTACACACTGACTGATATTGTTGCTGTCAATGCCTGCACTATATTCATGTTCAATTTTCCCGAATGGAATAAGAAAAAGGGTAATCGAGGAAGATTATTTCTGAAAGAACTTGGGAAACAGCTAATCAAGCCACAAGTTCGAAAAAGATCTGAGAATACTAGAGGCTTGCATAAAAATACAATTACTGCTATGGAAGCTGTACTCGAAGAACCAATCAAAATCGTTAGAAAATTAAATGTACCTGTGGAATATGGAGGAAGAGGACGCTGCGATTGCTGTACTAACGATACAACAAAGAATGTCAGAGAAAATAAAATGAGCAAAACAACCATTATATGTTCCCACTGTAAGCTGTTCGTTTGTGGACGCCATTGTGAGAAAGTGATTATATATGAAAAGTATAAACATGGTACAGCTGAGGATAATGAATAAATTTTTTTTATTACAAAAGTAATATGAATATTTATCACTAGTGTATAAGCTATAAATATATACAAATAAATATTTCCCTGTTAAAATGCATAAAAACTTATTTGAAAAATATTTTATATATAGTTTCCGCAATGGGCACAAAGTACCCACTCTTGGTAGTCGGCGTTTCTAAAAATACCTTGGTATTGCGAGGGTTAAGATATTTACTAGTCCTTAAACACTAAAATTGTAATCCACACAAAAGTGTTTGGGAACAAACCAATCTAACAATGAAGCAAAGTTTTTTAAAGTTACAACATTGAATGTTGCGAAAACGCCTAAGGACTTCATTAAATTTTCTGGCGCAAAGACATGGATGACGTATTGTATACGCCAAACCTCATCTCTGATGTTTACCTCGAATCATCAACAATTTAAGTTCATTCACGTCTTATATGGTTGTGTAGACTGTAAAAATATGAAGCTATACATCATTGTAAAGCTATTGTTACGTACATTTAGAATATTGAGTAAAATATGTGAGTGTGTTTAAAGCTCCTAAATTGCTACCACTTCCTCTTATACCAGCACTAGCACACACTTATATATGCTTAAGCTTGCACGCAACATTGATTCTGTGTTCTGATAGTGTAAACTGAAAAATTAAGACAAGTGTTAAACCACCAGCTAGAAACTTGGCCCAAAACACCCGAAGCATTCTGACTAGCATCTAAATTTTAGACTACCGATGTATGAATTAACAGCAACTGCTGCAAATTTAATAAACGTTCAACAGTGCCATTGCAGTAATCTTATTTTAACTTAATACGTAGTAGGACACAATATGAAAATACAGGAATACCCTTTAATAAGGTGCCAAAAGTTTTAAAACATAAACTTCAAAAGATCTCTTATCTTACGGTTTATTACATAAATTCTGGTAACAACTGTATAACCTTTGCGCTGATTAACTGAACAAGGCGAAGGATACAAGGTAGTAAACATGAACGTATAAAATATGGATGGAACAAAGAAATGAATTAAATGTTATCGAAGTATTTTTGTATAAAACGTTAAACAACTTTAACAATTAAATGACAAAGTTACATGAAATAAATAGTAAGGTCTAATTTGACAAAGCACTTTCAAGCACCTTTTCACATAGAAGCACTTGCTTATTTTCTTCTGGTGCTGGTAAAATTCACTCGATGAAATTAGGATGGCATTTCTGTCCCCCGCTGATACAGAATTTCACAACGACAGTCCATCACTTGTTGGGTCTTTCAAAGTTGCTCGCAGAATCCTTTTGATAATCAAAATTCCTAATTGTATTCCTGCTGACAGGTAAGTAGAAAATTTTTATACGCTATACACACTTTGTTTAATGTAAGATTGTTGACGAATTTGTAGTATAATGACTTTCTGTGAATAAACCCTTGAATTTCCTGAAGATAACTTCTTTAACGTTTTGTACATATCAAAATTATGAAAAGCCACTTTCAGGACGTTGTAAAAATAAAACACTTGAAGTTTGTGAACGCATACAATCAACACATATCGAAAGAAATAAGTAACATCTATGGATACTTCCGCCCCAAATTCTTGATTTTTAGCTCATTTATCGATTTTTATACAATTTTCACACGGATAAGTAAGCAATAACGTAACATAACGACATAACATCACCACCTTAAATTAATAATATTACTATTAATGATTATAAAAATCGCATTAAAATGTTCTTCGCACCTATATCCAAATGTTACTCACAACAAAAATAAATGTTAGTTCACATTTGTTGAACATATTATACAAATCTCGAATCTTACTCTTTTTCAGGTAAAAAACTCATCGTCAAGTTTGATAAACACCTCGAATACTTTCACACAATTATTATGACTACGATCAAGCAAAACGAAACAGAGAATTCATAGGCTGGACACCGGATCAACCCAAACGGAATCCACAGAGATGACAAACACTAACTGCGCGTGCCCTTGAGTTGGTTTTAACAACTGCTTTTTCAGAGTTAAACAATAAAATAGTTTTAAGATATCTGAATAGCTTAAATTCTATTAAAGTATCTACATCAAGGCCTAAATCAATTCAAAAGCACATTTTAAATAATTTATTTAATTTCTTTAGAATAGGAAGGAATGGAGAATAATTCCTATCCATTGCATGCAGTGTCCTGTGGTTGGTAGATATCGTGTGATTTGCTTGTAGATAGGATGTCCTGATTGGAAATGTTTATCTTTATTGGTAGGAGGAGCAAAAAAGATTATTATTGATTAGTTACTAGAAAATTAGGAAAACTAAAGAGGTGTGTATTGACGTACCTCGTATAAAAAGTCTTGAAATCAGAGATAGTTCGTTTTATGAGATTTACAACTCAGAATATTGTAAAAGCTTTTTGTGGGCTGGATAATAAATTTTCAAAGGAACAGTGGAAGTGTTTAAGTTTGCTCTTAAGCAAAAACAATCAATTGTGAAATTATAACTGCGATTTATATCCTGGAAATGTTGAAAGCTGCAGAAGTTAAATGAGAGGTCTGCAAGTTAGGATAGGAAGGCGATAGTCGAGAAAGTACCAGTCGGAGCCGAGTAGGTTGGTAGTATAGCTCTGGACAACTGGAAAGAGTATTTTGGCCCTGACTGGTGGTATTTTCCGAAGAAAGAGGTCAGTATGCTCTATCTTTGTGACGACGAACAAGGTGGGTGACACAGTAAACTTATGTTTGACAATAACAGAGAAGATTCAATTGTGCTATTTATATCTTTAGCTGGTAATTCTTCAATTCTGTAAAATCGGAGGGCATTCATGTTATGGATTTTATGTTAAGATTTCCTTTATAGTGACCACCGTACATTCACTACATTGTCTAAATTAAACAGAGTCATAGTGAGTTTCAAGTCCTTAATACAGCATTTTACCCTGAGAGTCCCTTAAAATCGTGGTATAGAATGTGAATTACCCTCATTAATTATTTTAATACGTTATTTTGTCCTGGAATTAAGTCGGTTAATTATCACGATAATTGTCTTCTGTGGCTGTTCCGCGTATTATGGTTGAAGGTATCATACATATTGCTATGAATAACCCCATAACATAATTATATTAAATTTATTAAATACTTTTTTTTTTGACAAATTATAATTTCCCCACGTTGGCTAGCGTCATAAATATATGCTATGTTTTGTTAAAATAAATAAAATTATTAAACAGATTATCAAATTCAAAATTTTCTTACAATGACAAATTTAACATAAATACACATATAAAATTGCATAAGAGATCTAAGGGTTCATTTTATATTCATATCGTGGCTTCCCCAACATGATAGCTTACATACAATTAAAGACTAAATTATTTAAATACCTG
Source organism: Limonius californicus (assembly GCA_014611495.1). Classification (NCBI taxonomy): domain Eukaryota; kingdom Metazoa; phylum Arthropoda; class Insecta; order Coleoptera; family Elateridae; genus Limonius; species Limonius californicus. The sequence goes on along the minus strand of JABXWE010019672.1, from coordinate 8,650 downwards.
CATAATTATTTCTCATCCGCAAAGGTTCTGAAATGTACTATACCGCAAAATAGTTCAAACATCTTCAAATTAGATATCCGCAGGAATCTCACCTTGACATGAAACATAATCTTCCATTTGGAAAACACCAGGTAAGATTTATTAAATCAAAATAACTTAAAAACAAGTTTAAAATTGAACGAAAATTAATTTTGTTTACAAATACAAATTTCAACACTTAACCTCACATTTTGATTATTAATATTAATATAACTCCGCCCTCCAACATTCCAAAGTCGACCAAATTGACTTAATTTAACACTAGGAGCGACAAGACAATACGTCCTCTCCTTTTGATAGCTTTTGCAGCACTATTTTCCTTTTAGATCCAAAATGCTTATCTCAAATTTGAAAATGCACCAATCAAAAGCTTGGTAATAAAACACCTTCTAAAACCGCCTTATCGGCTAAATTTAAAACGATTCTTACAGACTAAATAACTAATTATTTCTAAAAACTAAATTCATAAAAGCAATCTGTGAAAAATTAGCAATGTTTTGATACCAAAATTATTAAGATTTATAACAATTTTATAAACACAAGTTCGAAATTCAAATAATAACAAAAATTTAAATTTCAGCTCTTAAACTATTAAAAACAATTAACTAGACCCTTATTAAACTTAAATATTAACATTAACATCAGCGAAATCAGATAATTACATAATTATTAGTAAAAAATGAAATCTAACCTCCAATTATGTTAATTTTGTAAAAACTACCAAATTCACACATTAAATTGTAATCTACTTAAATAAATGCACATAAAAACCTTTCCTTCATACAACCTAAACTATTAACATGAATTATAAATCTTAGTTCCTTATATTAACATTAACATATGTAAATTCACAACGGTCAATTGACAATATTTAAATTATTCACTTTTCAGAGCCCCAACATTACTTTGGACACATCAATCCAGCATCAAGATGACAAACCGAAGCCACATAACTGTTCACTCACGAATGTCACTTAAATATACCATTTTAATACAACACAGTGTAAATCGTAGAAACCATGAAAGCTCGGAATATACCTTTTTAGGATTTAAAGTCTTAATTTGTAAATTAGGATAACAAATACCTCCAATGGAGCATGATTTAATTAACAATAAACTAGTTAATCCTAATTTTAATATTAATATGAATTATTATCAGTAAAAACAGTATCCTGTCAACATGACCAAAACATAACCTAGGCAAATTAGATTATTTAGGGTACATAACACAGCAATATATATATATATATATATATATTGGCTGTGTAGTATATATCTATATACTATATATATATACTGATTGCTAATAAATATAGAAAAATATTTACTCTTCCGCTGTAGCGTGTTAGATTTGTAATTGCCTTCCTTACAGCTTTTGGCCTCATAAGGTCATTAATTTTATCATGATTAAAAATGTATGTAAAAGATGTGTGTGCAGAAAAAATAAACTAATACATATATTACCATGTCAAGTATGAAAATAATGGCAAATATGAATTAATAATAAAAATAAACTTTTGCTTAATGTTTAAACTATTTGATATATCAAGGGTCCAAGGATAAACGTTATTGTCTTGTACTTTCCATATCATATAATATACCTAAATCAAACCGGTGTTTAAATTAATTAGCTAGATTGTAATGATCTGTTAATGTCAATTTACGTTTCGACTTATTGGCCTTCTCCAACATCCGCGTTTACATACCAGTGTCTGCACAGTAATGACAGTTTAATGTTGTATGACCCCTGAAGCTACCATCAATATTTATAGTACATCCATTTGAAGGCTTCTTGTATTGATATTCTACACCACTGGAAAAAGTTAAAGGATATTTAACAACATTAACAATAAAAAAACAGGTTGTTAAGTAACACTTCCAAATATTATTATATTTCAACGGTATCATTTTTAAACAAGTAATTGAGCTCCTTTGTCGTGTGTTCATGGGATTCTGCAACTTGAAAGGGAATCATCGCTGGAGGGTAATAAAGCGCACGCCAACGCGCTCTTGACTACAGTTCAGATTTTCACTGTCTTGGATACTAGTGGTGATGTTTTAATTAGAATTACAAAATGAAGCAGCACAATGTTCTGTCTGAATTAGAGGCTTGGAAAGCAATTGGTTAATTGGAACGTGGATGAACACAGTAAGCTGTTGCCCAAGTGTTTGAGGTGAACCAAAGTATAACGTCTTCACTTTGGAATCCCTTTTTGGAAACTGGACGAAGCAATGTCAAGATTGGAACGGGACTTTGCGGCGATGCGGATTCGGCGTAGCGCTTACGGCGAGGTTGTTGATGATGATGGAAATGAAGTAAAAAGAATAATTATGTAAGTGCTTTTATTTCAAAATTAAAAATGTGGTACAACATTTATAACAATCAATAAATAATAAGTAATCGTTAGTAGGATGTACATTTTGTTTACCAGATTGCAGGGGCGGCACCGTATCCAAAACCATGTCCACCAGCATAACCAAGTCCAGCATATCCAGCACGAGCATAAGACAGGGGCGCGGCGGCGTAACCAAAACTGTTACCAGGGTAGCTGCTGTGGAGTACTGGGGCAGCATATCCACCATATCCAAAACTACGGTGGATACTTGGTTGTTGTACGAAAGCGGGAGCGGCATAGCCTGCGTAGCTAACTGCAGGCGCAGCACGGTATCCAAGAGCTGGAGCGGCGTAACCCACAGCAGGAGCCGCATGAATTCCACCAGCGTAACCAGCGTCGTATCTTAGAGCTGGTGCGGCAGCAGCATAACTCAAAGCTGGTGCAGCATACGAGTATGAGCTGGAGGCAGCTGATGAAAGGTAACCTGCGCGAACTACAGCTGCTGCTGCACAAAGAATGACAAACTGCGAAAATAATACATGAAATATTTTACTTATCAGGTGATTTATTGGATAGTTACCTTAAACATGTTGGTTGGTTTGGTATCTAAACGAATGATAATTTCTTGTCGATCTGATTGCTCTTTATACTGTAACAGATGGCCGGGTGGTAGTACATGATCCCACTTAAACTACCAATAAACTTGTTTGTTTAGTGGAACAACTTTTATTTTCCTAGATTTCGGGTTTTCAAGTAGCGGTCATTGCATCTGGAAGCTTTGTTAGGTTTAAAACAACGCCGCCGATGCACTATTTGAATATATATTAGTTCAAAATTATGTAAAGTTGGTAGTTTATATAAGTACCTTTCAGTAATGGCTTCAGAGTTTGATAGAATAATCGAATAACTTAACCCAATTGAATCGGTATAAATTAATCAACATGGGTCATTACGTTTCTGTTTAAGGACATTACATGTGGAAGCTTTTCTAGATATATTTCCAGTATCGTTGTTGTTGCATTTGAATACCAGGAGCAGTAACTATTAGTTCAAAATTACGTAAGATACTATTTTATTCAAATATCAATAATGTTGGTAGTCCAAGAAGTAGCACTTGACTTAATTCACTCGTCAGAAATAATCAACTTAGCATGAGTAGAAATGGCGTGTTCCTTAATCTCGCTGTATAAGAATACTGATTTTTGGTTTTGAGAATCGCACACCGCATGTTTATTTTTCTGGTGGTTCTGTCTTTAAAAGTATATATGAAGTGAACACACAATACTACGATTAGGTGTGCGTTTACGTTCTAAGCAACGTTTCGAGGGATATCCCTAAAAATATCGAAAGGTTAAAGAAGTTTCTATTAGTTGCATACATTTCGGCACAAATTTTACACCGCAGGAAAAAACAATTCTGCAAATTATGTAAGTTTATTGCAAACATAAAAATTTACATTAAAATTTTTCAATTTCAAGTCAAAATTTTACATAAATAACTAAGAATTTCTTAAAATATTTTATTGTTGACCATTTAGATTATCCACATAATAATTCAACCTTTAATAACATGAATAATGAATAGAAATCTAACGTACTATTTAAGAATTTTTGGCAGAACCCAAGTTTCCAACAAATATATAGAATTTTTATACAAAATCTTGCGATAGCATCATACGAGGAGAATAAACTAAAAACATGTATTATCGTCTAAAATAACTATTTCTAACCACTTCATGACTTCTATTATATAAAAAATATCATAAACTTTATATTTGGGTATAAACGCCTTCGCGCTGAATCGTCCTCGCCCCGAAGCGTCGTCACGCCGAATCGTCTTTACGGCGAACCGGGCTCGCGTCCAAAGCGCTACGCCGAATCGGTATCGCCGCGAAGTCCCATTCCAATCTAGACATTGTTTTCGTCCAGTTTCTAAAAAGCGATTCCAAAATCGAGACGTTATACTTTGGTTCACCCCAAACACTTGGGCAACAGATTGCTGTGTTCATCCACGTTCCAATTAACCAATTGCTTTCCAAGCCTCTTAACCTTCAAAGGCCTGATTGGGTACAAACGCATCCCACATGTCTTTTTTTACTGTAAAATTGAAAATATAGTTATAATTTTACTGGAAATTTTATTTATTGTTTTTAAGACATTTTATTACCTGTTTAGATTATTAAATGTTTTGTAAAAAAGTGGTTAAAAATTTGTTTTAGCTTGGGGTGTATTTGCACCTCAATTAGTCTTGTATGTTGCGGTAAAATTTTTGTTGCAGCAAGTTGCTGCAGGTCTTTTCCTGTACCTTCCTGCAGAATCTTTCACTGCGCTAACGCTGATTTTTCCGGCAGTAATGTCAAGGACAGGTTCAAGCAATAAACAGCTTTTATGCGGTTCGATAGCTTTGAAACCAGACAGATTCGCACAGAACAAGACAGATTTGCAGCTTTTCGAAATGGTTTTGATAAATTTGTTGATGCATACACTCCAGGCACTCACCTTGCTGTCGATGAACAACTTGTTGGTTTTAGAGGTCGAGCTCTATTTCGTGTTTACATGAAAGACAAACCAGACAAAAACGGTATAACAATTTGGGCAATGGTAGATTGTGACACTTCCTATGTAAAAAATGTACAAGTGTATTTAGGAAAAGCCGCTAACAACCCTGAAACAAACCAAGGTCAGCTGCAACATGGTCACGGTATAACTACTAACAACTTTTCTACCAGCAACAATTTAGCACGGAAGTTTCTGGAGAAGAACACTAACAAAGAATAAACGCTGTATTCCAAATGAACTGCTGTCTCCGAAATATAGACCGGACGTAACTTTAGCTTTATATGCTAGGAATAAGGGATTGGCGGTTATAATGTTATCTACAGAACACCATGATGACAAGGTATCCATTGAGGAACACAGTTATAAACATCATATTATACTTCACTACAACTCAACTAAAGGTGCAGTTGATGCTGTTGACGAAATGGCTAAATAATATACCACCCGCAGAAAATCTAATTGTTGGCCAATGGTATTATTTGGACATATACTTGATATGGCTGCAATAAATTCCTACAAATAGTGGACGATTAAAGGTCACGCCTCTGAAACAAAGTCAGGTGATGGTCGAAGAAGATTTGTATTAGATTTAGGTCAAAAACTGGTGAAAGCTCACGTAGTCCGACGTTATGACACTTCCATGCTACCTGCGTATATAAAACAATATATGGAAGTAACGGTGCCAGAACTAACAGCTTCTCCGAAGAGACAACAACGACCTGCAGCATTTCAAGGTCGCTGCCACCTTTGCGACCGTATAAAAGACAAGAAAATTAGACAATTTTGTTGTAACTGTAACCAATTTATTTGTGTACAGCACTGCAAAAAGAATATCCTTTGCTTAACGTGTTTTGAATAAACAACGTAAATGTGGAAATGTAGTATTAGGTAAATAAATTTTTGTTAATGAAACTGCATTTCTCTGGAAATATTTTTCACCCTTTCAGCTAAATATTTCTTCAATGAACAGTATAAGCAAAGATATTGCCGTTTTTATTTTTTAATGCTGTTTTCAAAGATTTACGTTTGCACCCCGCACCCCACGTTAACCTGCACGTAAGAAAATTATGTTAGGCCTTTGAAAGTTAATCACACAGAACATTGTGCTGCTTCATTCTTAATTGTAATTAAAACTAAATATCACCGCTTGTATCCAAAACAGTGAAAGTCTGAACTGTAGTCCAGAGCGCGTTGGCGTGCGTTTTACTACCCTCCAGCAACAATTCTGTTTCAACTTGCAGAAGCGCATGAACATTGAATACACGACAAAGCGTTCAATTCCTTGTTTAAAAATGTTGCAGTTGAAATATAATATTTGGAAGTGTTATTTTAACAAGCCGCTTTTTTTTATTTAAATGTTAAATATTCGTTAACCGTTTTCATGGGTGTAGAATATTAATACAAGAAGCCTTCAAACGGATGTATTATAAATATTGATGGTCGCTTCAGGCTTGGAGTCATACAACATTAAACTGTCATTACAGTGCAGACACTTGTATGTAAAAGCGGATGTTGGGGCAGGCCAATAAGTCGAAACGTTAAATTGACATTAACAGATCATTAAATTCTAGCTAATTAATTTAAAAGCCGGTATGATTTGAGTATATTATATGATATGGAAAGTAAAAGAAAATAGACGTTTATACTTAGATTCTTGATATATCAATTAGTTTAAATATTAGATAAACGTTTTTCCCTCAATTTTTGATTATTAATTCATATTTGCCGTTATTTTCATACCTGACATGGTAATAAATGTGTTAGTTTTATTTTTTCTTTTTTACCTGTTTACCCATCTTTTACATACATTCTAAGTTAGTTTACAATTAATGCCTTTATGCGGCCAAAACCTTTTAACAACGCAAATGCAAATTTAATACGCTACAGCGGAGCAGAAAATAATTTTCTCCACGACCACTACAGAATTTCACAATTCTGAAATCAATTTTGATAATAGAAAGTTAACATTCTATCACTTGTTAGGGAAGAAATATTCTAACACACTTTCCGGCTTATGCATATTGCATGCATTTCATTCCATCACTAGTTATGGAATGAATATTACGCAACAGTATATAAAAAAAACACTAAAAACAATAATTGACTTGAGACGTCATAATTTTGCAATTTCTTTTTAAATATTTGTGTGTGTTTGTGTATGCGGGGCTCATATGTACATAGGTCCGTTAATATAGTATCATATCATAGTATTATAACATTACGCAGTTTTCAGGAATGACCGGATTAAAAATGTTGGTACCTCATTAAAGAGTATGCCTGTATTTGCTGACAATGGCCTAGTAGGTGTTACATTGAAATAAGTTTACTGCGATGACACGGTTGAATCGTTTGTTAAATTAGCAACAGTTGCTGTTAATTCATACATCGGCAGTCTAAAACTTTGGTGTTGTCAGAATGCTTTGGGTGTTTTGGGCCAAATTTCTAGCTGGCGGTTTCACACTTGTCTCAATTTTTGAGTGCTATCAGAACATAGAACCAATGTTGCGTGCAGTCGGAAAAGGATACATAAGTGTGTGCTAGTGTTGGTATAAGACGAAGTGGTAACAATTTCGGAGCTCTAAATACAGTCACAAATTTTACTCAGTGTTTACTAAATGTACGTAACAATAGCTTTACAATGATGTATAATAACTACATATTTTAACTGCATACGCAACCATGATATGGTTATATTATAAGAGGTGAATGAACGCAAAATTGTTGATCATTCGAAGTTAACATCACAGTTGAGCTTTGCCGAATATAATAGGTCATTCATGTCTTTGTCTTTTAAGCGTTTTCGCAACATTCACTGTTGTAAATATAAAAAACTTTTGCTTCATTGTTACGACTGGTTTGTTCTCAAACACTTTTGCGTAGATTATAATTTAAATGTTTAAGGATTAGTAAATAACTTAATGTTTAAGTCAATCGAAATTACAATCTCTGAGTAAGCGGGATTTAAATATAGAAACAACAAAAAATCCTATTTTCTAACCAGAAATTGCGAAAAACCATTAATGGGAATGTTCACGCCAATAATATAATATTTTTGTTCTTCCACTGTAATAGATTCATATTGGTATTTAGCATATACAGGGTGTTCCTTAATGACGTGCTAATATTTCAGGGTGTGATTCCTCAGGTCATTTTAAGAAGAAAAGTTCATATGAACATATGTCCGCAACGGCTTAAATTTTCTGCTACACGGTGTTGATAAATTTTGTTTTAATCGATATTTTTTATTATTTCCGAAACTACTTTAGATATTATTTTCAATTTTGGTATGTGTTAATAGGATATAAAACCACATATTTTAGTTAGAAAAGTTATTCTATTGCTCCACCATTGGCGTCCCTGCAAACATGCCCCCTGATATTTTTTACAAAAAAAGTGGTACGCCAATAATATTTTTTCATGTGGATATTTTTTCTGATTAGCCTGGTCAATTTTATATGAAAACGGTCTCTTGCATTTTTCTCGTCAGACGCACCATTCTTGATTAAAATAATTAAACTAAAATTGCTTCATTTAGCAGTATTGGCGAAAAATTTTTGAACACATACATCTAGTTATCTTGGAACAATGACGTTCTTACAAACATCATTTTCAAAACAATACTTGTTGACATAAAGTAATGTTTTGTTTAAAAAACGACCTCATCGTATTATTTCCAAGATTGTTAATGTTTCATTGTATTTATTTTATTTTTCCGCC
>JABXWE010019670.1:0-17350 GCA_014611495.1 Limonius californicus | reverse complement strand
TTTATACTAAATTAATGTTATAATTATTAACTATTTGTTAAATGTCTTTATCATGCTTTGAACTACTCTAAAATACCTTCGGAAGTACTGTTATATATTAAAAAGGATATTTATTGGAACTAGAATCCATATTTTAACCTGAAATATAGTCTAGATAGATGAATAATGTCATAATTTATAACAATTAATGTAAAATTATAGTTAAACTGTATTTATAAACCTGTTATATGTAAAAACTGTTATCGATACTTCGTACGTTGCTTCGTAATGTGGAATATGAACTTAAAGTGAAGTTTTACAGTGTATGGCCTTTTGAAATCCTGTTGTGTGACTTAATGCTTGTTGTAGACGATGATGTGGGTATTTTTGGACAGTACCAGAGCCCTAAAACTCAAAAGTTACTATTATTTTAAGTTTTCCGATAATAAGTGTATAATTTTGATTTAGAAGGTTTTTTTATTAGTCAATTTAATTAATATTATATCTAGCAAAAGTATTTAATAGGTTTCTTTAATGAATTATATTGTTTATTTTATGATATTTGTGTTTGTAAATAAATTTTGAAAAAGTTAGGTTAGATATAGAATTTTGTTATTTATGTTGAGTATAATTCTTTTATAGGTTGTTCATGTGCTACAAAACTTGTGTTGTGGTCTGAGGATTGTGTTAGTTGTGTTTTTGTAAGGTTTTCGAGTTAATTTTGCAAATTTAGCCATATTTTAAAATGTTAAATTTTTTGTCAGGAATTTGGTAATTTTGGGTATCAAAATGTAGATAAAAATTCATAGAAATCGATTGTGAAATTAGTTTTTCAATATTTTTATTCATAAGATTAATATTAATTATTTAAATTGTAAATTAATAATTCCCTAGATTTTGTTTCAAATTCTGTCCTTGTTTTTAAGACGTTGCTTAGATACGATGCTGAATTGTTGGATTTTGTAGAGGTTTCTGGCAGGAAAAATTGAATTCAGTTCATATTTGGTAATCAAACAAAACGCACGCATTTTCAATTAGCGCTCATTTTAATTTTGTTATAAAAAGAGGCGTAACCTTGAACTCGTAAAAGTTAAGTTAGGTTATGTAACCTTGTTTACAAAAATTGAAACAGTTATTAAAGTAAAGTGTAACCAGAATTTGTGTTTTAATTCAACTATAGTGATTAATAATAAAAGAATTTACCAAATTAAATTGTTAATTGAAGTGTGTTTCTTTTGTGGAATTTTTCTGAAAGAGAAAAGTAAATAAAATTAATATCTTTCATTCACTTAATAAAAAGAATAATCCTGTGGTGTTAAAAACTATTAAAGAACTTACCGTATCAAATTGGAACATTTAACTGAACAATTATAGTGGTTTTGTTTCGCAAACTGTCGAACTTGCGATCTGAATGCTGTCATATTTAAATTCAAATGGAGCGTATTTAAACAACGAGACCTTCAAGCAGCATAAACGCAGCTGTGCAGATTTCAGAAGAGGTGGTATCTACGATATAATCAAAAAGACTGGACATACAAGATAAGTCATAGTTTATTTCTATGTTTAAAAGATTATGTATTTTATTTGTTTCGTAATTATCTATCTAAATTGGTGAAGCCACGAATCGTTACCTTGAGATTACAGGAGTCTATATAGATGCTAGTGTATTTATCTCATGTTTATTTAATTTGAGTAAAAACTCAAATTTGGCGCCCAACAAAATTACTTTATTATTTATATTTAAAAACATAGCATCTTTTTGACGCAAGCCAACATAGGGCTATTCAGCTATTTATATAATTAAGTAAATAAATATTTATTAATTAAATACATGGCAATATATATATCTGTCATGACCGTCTTTGGTATTTAGTTATTTAAGATACAGGCCTTTTTTAATCATTACCTGTTGCTCGATGTTTTCGTTGAACATCTATTGCATTTTTTTTTCTAGTATTCGTAAAACTTCATAAGCCGCCTCCTTAATACTATGTATGATGTGATTGTAATCTTCTTTCATGGTTGCATGCCTTTCTTGTGCAATTTGCTTCATAATCTTTGCCAGTATACAAATAGCCAACAATATTTTAAAAATAATCAGGCCTATTCACATTGGTATAATAATAGTATAATAAAATTACCCGAACACAGCATTTGAGAACACATCTTGTTTATTAACTATTTCTCAGATGCAGATCCTAGTTTGTATTAAAGTGAGTAACTACATTGTGCAATGGCAGCAGTTTAAAAATAAATGTAGAGGAACTGTAGGTAATAAAACTTGGAAATTATTTCGAAATGCTTTCACGTATTTTCATCCTCAACATAACTGTTGAAGTACACATAAAAGTGGATTGTTAAAAACACATGGATATAATTTGATCAAAATTAAGCTAACCGGCTAAGGTTATGCGAGCAAGGAAAAGCTTTATTACGGTCGGCGGCGTAGCATTAATAGTATACGACACTTTCGTACGTAGTATAATATTTTGGGGGCGATTAACTGAATAGTAAGAAAGGTTTAAACTACAGAAGACGTGTTTACAATTGTAATAAATTACAGGAAATATGCAAAACAAATAAAATAAGCTAAATATCACCCGAACAAGTTGTAACGTTTGCGGTGAATTCAATATAATTCTAAGCATCAAATTTACGGGAAAAAATCCTAATTTACTTCTGCTTTATTTCGGTATTACCTTCGGTTCCTTATGTTGCCGTTTATTTTGCCTTAACTATTACTTTCCTACAGTGCAAGTATTGTGATCGCGAAAATTTCAGTATCAAAATGTGGTAGTACATACGCGAGTAAGGCTTCTCGAAGCCCAAAAAATTACTTTTATAAAATATAGGTACTTAGCTATATGTTCTACGCCTAATGACATTTGGCATTGCAAGGCACAAAAAAACTCAGTGTTTAAGTTAAATTTTTTCTGTAATGCACCCTAAACGAACAACAGAAATAAGACAGATATCTTCATACAATTATCTTAAAACCACCAATTATCAAAATTATAGTAAGGAGCCATATAGGATGTCTGCAATCAAATCGAGTGCTTTATTGTCATTCAAACCGTCCAAGAAAACACGTAGTGAGTTTTGTGCAAAGCTCATGGCATTCAAATTGTAGAATACCTTCCTTGATCATAGTAGCAATCGGTTTTTAAAACTTGTGAACTTTAGATTATTTGGGTTAACGTCCATATCGTCGCTGAGCTCCCCATATAATGGTTTATAGAAACGTGTGCGTTAGGTAAACATGACGACTCTCAGTTGGAGTTTCGAGAAGGAACTTCAGTTTAGTTGATTATAAGATACGTTGAGATAGATTGTGAGCATCCCCATTTGCTTACGGTTTATTTTGGTGAAGTTTCTACAAAAATAGAATGTGTTGAATATAAAAACGATGACCATACACGAGGAAAGCGAAACTGTCATGTGTTCATGTGTCAATGCGTCTTGGGGTAACGGGTGTCAATTTTCACTCTCATTCTGACTTTCCACGAGTCTTGGTTAGTTTTGATTGAGCGGGGTCTAAAACGCGTAGTTCCAACCATCTCCCTAGGCCTACTTTTAGATTTTAGAACCCCCATAATTTCTGGGAGAGTTACTAATACGAACAACAAATAAATAGATAACTGGAATTACCTCTCCCATCACGAAATGTTTTTTACGAAGTACGGCAACAGATTCAAAAGTTGGTTATATACTTTCAGAATTGATAACTTTCCACGGGGAGCAACCGTTCTAGTATTTGGCAATCAAATGTTGAGTCGCTTTAGTTCCCGAAAGAGGCGTTTGCAGCAGTGTAGTTCAAATGTTTTGACCACACGCACTCATCATCGCGTTCGATCACACTCCGGAGGAGCTGCGTAGAGGAAGGGAACCCGGTAGAAATCCAGAATCCCAGCACAATTCTTTAACTTTAACATTCCATCAGAGAAAGATAAACCGTCTAAATATTCTCTCAGTGAGAATTTGCAGTTCGTTGCAGAATTCGGTAAAATCAGCCTACCTTTACGGTGTACCATTTATTCATTTTATGGAAAACTTTGCCCTTGGGGTTAACTTAGTTTATATAAGGCAGGTTATGCCAGGTAGTATCAATCAGGTTAACAGTCAAATAAGAGATTGAAAGTCTTGTAAGCCGGTCAGAGTAGGTTAATCGGACCCTTGATTTTCATATTTTATGGGTAATTGGGATTCCAGAACTAATTTGAAAATAGGTTCCAGTTGGTCAGACTAGATTGCACGTATTTTTAAAATTAGACGTTAATATAATTCCAAATTCTCACCGGTATCGTCGAGATTACGAAGGCAAGCAGGCTATCCGGGCTCATCAGTGCCGCAGCGAACCGATGATCATCGGGTTCCGTTAATTTAACCAACGAACGTAAGGAAACTATAAACAACTTCAGAGGTAAATTAAACTAACCCGTACATGTATCAGGTGACAATTTGATCTTGTAGCTATGTGAATACCGAAAACGACTGAGATTAGTGGCTTCGTTGGTAAATTTCATTTACCGCATCTAAAACTAATTGCCATGTGGCAACCATTTTGTTTGTTTATATAAACCCACAGTCTAGTCGCCCCGGGCCGCAGGCAGCCTGGCATCCATTCGACCTCTGGCCCAGTAGCTGGGGTGTACCTACGAGGATTTTGCAAACCATATTACCTTGTCCGATTATTATTACTTTTATTTATCTCATCAAAACAAATATATTTTAATTTATTGTAATATGTAAATGTAATAATTCCTGTTATAACCATTATCATCTCACAGCATAGTTATCACCAACATCTGGCTTTGAGCTAAACCCGACCGTTACACAGTATTTAGTGGTTCATAGGAGTTTCTATTATAACGTGGTAACTGGTTTTACTATAAAAATTTCAATACTTATCAATATACACATAGCATATTTTTTCTTGTCACTGCCGAAGTCGTATTTAACCTAATTATCACGTGGATAGATGAAACTCACAGGAAACTTAAATTTCATAGACAGTCAGAGCGTGTCCGTTATATGCGGACATCGATATTACACTGGGAAAAAGTAATTATGAGTTTCTATCTATGTAGATTGATATGTAACCTACTATGAGTTCATCTACGAAAACAGCCCATTAGCTACTCTGCAATTGTAGGCATAACAGTCATAGTAAAAATGTCTTAAAGGAATAAATAGCCATTCAAGAGGTGTACAGACCCACTGAGCTCCATGCTAAGGGAACAGCCTATAAGTAAACTTTATGGACTAAGTCAAGTTATAATATTCAACTTCAAAGCTTGAAACAAATTATACAACATTAACCAACCTTAAGTTTACAATCGACGAAACATATAATATACATGCACAAATAAGTAGATAATCTTCGTTTATTTATTGAACTTGCTGAATGTATACACGTATTATGAGACGTTTGTTTATCAAACTATGTGTCGTTGTCCGCTTCTCACAACCACTTAGCATCACCAACCAGGGTTTTTTCAGACAAGCAAGATGTTTAATTTGGGGCTACAGAGAAGCGTGGTTTAGTTAAAATTGACACAGCACGTGACATAAAGTATGATAAGAAGGGCGCTAAAATCATCCGCATGGTACTTCACCCCCTAAAATGCAATTTACATCCTTAAAAGAAAGAGCACTTGTTTGAACTTTATTTCTGGCATTCTGTTTACTACATTACGTTACAATTAGCTTGACAAGTACTGCTGCCCCTAAAATACAATTATTAATCTACGCCGCACAGTAAAATAAAATTAAAAGAACCCCTCACAAACTTTGTTTTACGAGATAAACGTAAATGTTTCATTTATATTTCTAGCTGCATTTGTTCAGTTACCTGTTTCCATACTATTCTTATTTTTCCCCATTTGATACATCATCTACATTTTTATATTTTTGTTTCATGGAAACAGTCTACTTCGCAATACAAACTGTTCTTAACATAAACAACCAACAAAAATAAAACTGCTAGTGCCGCCAATGCATTCAGATTGATCGTATGTCCTTTGAGCAGTGACCCACGCTCGAACCAATGCTTGCCATACGAAGTCGGTAGTTGCTTTCTGAGCTTTATAAAATGCAAAAATTGTCCTTTTTACAGACATAAGGTTGCTGTAGAATAAAATAGTTGTGGTGAAGCACCGCACTGGGATCATTGCTTAGACAAAATAAGTTAATTAATCTTAGGTAAGATAAATCTGGATTATTGAGTATTTTTGGGGATGCTTGGGATTCGTTACAATGTACCCGAGGTCATGCCTAAGGACGACCTAGTTGTTGACATGACGCTACGTAAAACCACCCATACCCAAAACTCGCCTACTCTAGCCCTTCTATTTCCCTACACCCTCTCCTTCTTCCCGCTAAAACCATTTTCCTGTTTCTTTTCTCATTGTCTCGATATATTCTACCCTTATTCTTTCCTTTCCCCTATTTTGCTCTTCCCCTAGGCCACCTCTATCCTCTCGTCTCTTTTTCTCTCCTATTTTAGCCATTTTTCTCCCGAGTAGCCCCTCCTTCACTCTGGCGGTTTCTGGGGAATGGTACGAAAAGTTTTCCCTTTGTCATCATTCCCCTGACCCGCAAAGCAGGTTGTATAATAAAATAGTTGTGGTGAAACCCCTCACTGGGGTCAATACTTACTAAAAATAAGTTATTCAAAAATAAATTAATAAGTAATAATGTTTGGAGTGGCATTTGTTTTGTAATCTACCTTCGTTTCACATGAAATGCACCACCCATTAAAAATAAAGCTACGGGTTTAAAAATTTCTAAAATAATGTTTGATTATTGCGTATGAAATGATCAGGTTTTCATAAATAAAAATTAACAATTATAAGAAAACAATATCAACAACGAAAATAAAATTAATAATGTGTAACATCGCCATGAACAGCAATGCAAGCATTTACTCGTCGTTGCATGCTTTCTATCAAGTGGTCTATGTCCTCCTGGGTATCTCGTTCCATATAACCTCAAGCTGGTGTCTCAGCTCGTCTAAGTTATTAGGAACTCTTGGCAATAATCTTAGTCGCTGGCCCATCGTGTCCGAAAGATGTTCGATAAGTCCGGTGATCGTGCAGGCCAGGGAAACATTTGCTTCTGCTTTTGCATTTGCAATTGTGCTTATTGGAAGTACATTCTCGTAATGTTTTCAGTGTGTGAACGTGCGTTATCCTGTTGGGAAATACACTAGAGGTGATCTCCTTCCGAAAAAAATCGCACCCCAAACCATAACTCCAGGTGTTAAAGCTGTATGGCGGCTCTCAACAAACTCCAGATTTCGTCTTTCTTCTCGATATCGACGTACCTTCCTACGGCCGTCATTTGCCCACAAACAAAATCTTGATTCGTCACTGAAGACAATATCGTTCCATTGCGGTTTCCATTGCTGCCGCTCTTGACACCACGCAAGCCTAACAGCCTTGTCAGCCATTGACACGCGGCGGTGAAGAGCTAGCATCCAGTCTACAGCAACAGACCTTGTTGTTTAAAAGCGGTCTCGTGTAGCCATTCTTCGAAGAAGTCGATCTTCACGTACATTGCTACTACGTGGAAGTCTACCAGCTGGACGATGTCGCTGTATGTCTTCTTCTGACCAAGCAGACCATATTCGTGCAACTGTAGTGTGGTCCCGATTTACTTTTACCGATTTCACGAAAAGAAAGTCCAGCTGTTTAAAATTTCTACGTTGTCTTACCGGAGGCATTTGAAAACATTAAACCTGTCACAAAATGTAACAAAATCTCGAAACAACTAATAATTAATGTTCACTAGATACTGTTTTGTTTCTAAGTTGATGAGAGACAGTAGACGAACACCACAACAACAAAGCTGATAGAGCGTAATTTCAACAATCCAAGTTCCGTGCTGAATAGAGTTAATGTATGCGTACCTATCTCTGAAGAAGCCAAGTTATTTTGTTATAATTTAAAAGAACCCGGTGATAAGTTGTAAAATTTGTTACACATATTTTTTTAAATTTCTACTTATAATTAGAATTAGTAGATAACGCGACTAATTTTGTTGCCCAACGTGAGCGAAAATACAAATGGGGCTAGTAAATGTGTTTATATAATAATAGTTGTAGGGTAAACACTGCAATATGTACCGTGAGTTCAAAAAGTAATTACATACGGGTTGGCCATGGAAAATAAAAGTATGTGATGATAGTAAATACATTAGAGTTCTTTGCTCGATGACTTCTGATATCCTGCTGTAAACCACAACTTTCGGCGCAAGCTGATTTAGGTCTAATCTGTGTTTTTAAGTTACTGTTACGGTCTGATTCAGAACAAGGATCTCTTAGATGTTCCTAAAAAACAGCAAATATCGATATTAATCTCATGTGTCTACCTGAACGTGTATGGTGTTACCCATAACACAAACTTATTCTTCTGCATCTTATACCTATTAGGATTTCTCCTGTTATTCAGCGGAAGACGATTACCAACTTTTTGGCCATTATTTCGGTGGTATTCTACCATTCTATCCACGTGTTGATTCCACTTTCGTTTGCTCTCTTTGCACCATCGGGAACGTTTTCTCTTATTGATATATTTGTTTGTCTATCTTTTATAGAACTTCATCTTAGGACTTGCATTCCTACGTTTTACACTTTGCCTACATTAGGTACAATTTAAGTGCATCTTGTATTGGGGTTATTTTGCTAGAAAGACTTTTTCCCTATAGTTTGAGACTGAAAATCAGTTTACAAGGAGATTATGAACTGTATCAACAAACCAAAAGTGTCGACTGGTGAGCCTCAATAATGTTTTTTTTTTCTAATTTAGGGCCGTACATTCAATACTTCGATAAAGTTCTTGATAAGCTAACAGTCAAAGTTATCCTCCTTGTTACGGTATTTTCTGTCTTTCAATCGTCCGATAGTCTACATCGGAGGTTAGTTTACTTATTGCATAAGATTAAACTGATCGGGTAGTAGAAGCAACCAATAATACTATATCGGCAGAATAAGGCAACTACGAGTGTGTATGAGGTGATACAAAGTATTTAGAGCGGCTGTAAATGTAAATAAAGTCTTTATAAAATTAATACTATTTTTGTGAAGTAGTAGGTAACTACTAAACAGATACATTTTACAAATTCAAAAAGCGGAAATTTTTAGCAAAGTAAATTTAGACCCCAGACTTACCGTCGCAATCATGCTGATTTTTCGGATGATATCAATTTTTCCGAAGGTTTAATTTAAAACCACCACTGTTCGAACATTCTCTTCTTCTTCTCTTTTTAAGCCGTCGGTTTGCCAGTATTGAGCATAGGCCTCCTTCAAGTCTTTCCAGGTATCACGATTTTGTGCCACTCTTATCCGTGGTAGCCCGACCACTTTTTTTGTGAAATTATATCATCTCATTATTGGCCTGCCTTGGTGCCTTCTTCCTGCCCATGGTCTGTATTGGATAATTTTAACGTTCCGTCTGTTGTGTTTTGTTCGTGCTTAATGTTCTGCGTATTCCCATTTCAAATTTGTCACTCTTCTTACTGTATCGGTGACTTTAGTTCTATGCCTTATCCACTCGTTTGTCTTTTTATCTCGTAGTGTGATGCTTATCATTGTTCTCTCTATTCACCTCTGAGCGACTTCCAATTTTTTTCTATTTGTTTTGTCAAAGTCCATGTCTACTCGCCATAGGTCAATACAGGAACGTGGTGTGCAGATCATCCTCATTGTCCGCAAACAAAATAACATCGGCGGCAAATCTTAAATGATTTAGCCTCTCCCCTTTTATATTTATCCCCAATCCATTATTTTAATATTTCTTCAAGTGCTAACTTGAATAATTTTGGAGATATTGTGTCTCCATGTCTAATTCCTCTATCAACTGAGGAGCTATTACTACATTCATGTAACTTAATGGTTGCAGTGGCATGTGTTTTATCAGTGTTGTGTATCGGGAGTGTATTCTAGCATGATTAAGTTCTTCCATTATTGTCCAATGTTCAATGGAGTCGCTTTTTCATAATCAACAAACGCCATATATAACGGGATATTATATTCGATTGATTTTTCTATTAGGATTTTAACAGTATGTAAGTGATCACAGGTACTAACATTACTAGAAGAAATTCAGATTAGTTACACCAAATAATAAAGTACTATATAACAGTTATGTAGACGAAATTGTTTACATTTCATAAATCATTTTCGATTTTATGCAAGCGGTTCATTATATTATATTACTAGAGGTGGAATTAGTGGCGAATCCCGAATGTATGAATGGCAACCTCGACACCCTAAGGTAAAAGAGGAATTGATAAAGAAAGAAAGAAAGTAAAGCTACGGCAGAACAAATATTGTAAGAATTACACATACAATTGCAAATTTAAATCCCATATTTTAATACCAACTACGGTAAGTGACGTTGAGTGACGTCTTTTACAGCCCCCCGGCGATTAGTATATAAAATATAGATATTTTTTATTTAACTCGCTGTTTTTAAGATAATGCTTTCTTTTCCGCACAGCATTGTACGGAACTTGCCACACATTCTTTGGACCAGTGGTAGGTAACCAGTAAGAATGTGGCCGATACCTAACCAATAGGATAAGTTGCATTGAAAGACGCAACAACGCTGTCGAGTAAATTTATCCCATGGGTTAGTTATACCACCTAACAGCTATCGGAGACTTTCATCGGAACATTGAAAGATCGGCACTTAGTCACAGTGGTCTCTGATTCTCCACCACAATAACAGTATGCACAATTACAAGCCAATTCTTAAGTTTATTTTTTCAATTTATATTATTTGCCATTATAAATATCTGTGGCCTTTTTATTCAGAGTATCCAAACTTGGGATTTCTCTATATATGGAACTAAACACAAATATGCTGCTTTGATCTTCTGTAACCTCTCTAGAAGCCTGTCAGATAAAATAACATGGCTACATCCGCTTGATATTTATTTTTTAAACCACATAACTTTGTTATACCTATCTTGTTCACTGTTCAACAAGTTCAATAATTGTTACTGCAATTGAAAAGTGCAATGAAACGTAAGATAAAAAAGTAAAAAAATCAGTAAACTTATATTCCCCTACCTTCAAAATCTGTGATCAATATTTTAACATACAGTCCTACAAAAAATACTTAAGAATTTCTAGAATTTCGTAACAAATACGCAAATTCAGCTAGCGTTTTATTGTTCTGATAGTAAATATATTAAACGCGCCAGAAACAAAGTTTTATAATAAATTCTTGTGCTAGCCTGTCCTGCTTTTATTTATCTTGCAAGTTTTTATGACACGGAAAGTGTATGCGTAATAAACTGTTATCGACTAACACCAACATGGCACGATATCCGTAAATCATAATTTGACACGCCGCGGTGCTTTTATTGAAATAAGCCAATAAAAATATTCAAAAATATTCCGAATTTGATTGGTTTTGAGATCTCCCGTCGTTTTATCAGGGGTGCGTAATGCTACGATATAAAGTTATATTAAAAATGTTTTGATGGCACTATGTATTTACATTTTAACCTCGATCCTATGTGAAATATTTTATTCATGTAGTAGCAGATCTTGTGCTTTACTTCGAGGGCGTACGCTTTAAAGTTATTTTGTGTAGCTGGCTCGAGCTTCACACATAAAATAGTTGCCGATAGTGAGACATTGCATACTTCAATGAAGGTAATTTTGGTATAATCGAAAATCTGAACGCCTTGTAAATTAATAGAGACTTTCTACTTTATTTTGTAACAGGTAAATAGGCAACACATATTACATCTGTTTGTATTCCATAGGTAGTAAACTTTACATAGTATAAATAAATAAAAATCAAAGTAATTACGTTGGATGTACTACGAAACTACAATGAAACTATTTATTAATAAATAAGATGCAGTTTTGCAATAGGTACGTTTAAACTATTTATTTGTTATAATTTAAACAAAACAAACACAGCGCAAGTTAAGATAGCGTAAAAACATTTTGACATAATAATAAAATCAACACGAAAAATAGGTTAAATAAAAACAATAAATAATGACGTAATAAATGTTTAAATTAAAAAGTGTAAATATATTTTCCTATTTAATCTGCTCTCATAGCAGTGGGGACCAACCATAAAATTGTCAATGATACCACACCACACATTTACATTAAACATTCAAAGGGTATTTGCCGGATCCAGTGTGAATAGAAATGGCAATTGTGTCCATTTCCACGCATTGTTACTAAACGTCGCTTCGTATGAAAATAGAATATTTCTTATAAATAGTAGAGTAGAAGTAACTTCGTTTCTTAAAAATTGGAAGTAATTCACTCGACGTGGATAATCATCTTCAATGGTGTTGCACTAATGTGATATGGTAAGGATGAAACCGGTGGGCTTTTAAAATGTTGAATACTGAACTTTGACTAAAGCCTACAGTTCTTGCAGCTGCTAGTTGGCTTATATGGGGTGATTAGGTGATTGTCGCTTCAGGTTCTACAGTTGTGTCATGCCGTTGTGTCACCCTTGGCTTGGAGTACTGTCCATATTACCACAAATTTCTTTCAAAATGCCTAAAGCCATTATGTGATTTATGGATAGTGTGAAACTGATTGTTATCATCACAAGAATGTATACACAACAACTTTGTACAGAAGTTTGTTAAGTTTTGACAAAACAGGTAGTTGATATTTGCCTGTCCAGAGGACTTTTAATGTGAAAAAAACGTTTTTTACACCTGAAAGAATAGTAATCTGTGCATTCCATGCACATGTGAGAGGTGTAGCCTGCCTACTTATTAGAAGATAAAAATAATCACACTGTACATATATAGATATATAGCTTTCTGAGGTCAAATGGGACCGATTTAACCAAATATACCTGAAAACGAAAGTCCTTCCTTAGTTATATATTTTCAAGTTGACAATATTAAACCAGTGTGTTTTTCTTTTCTTAAATAGTTGTGTTTTTAATTTGTCCATTTGGGATAAGAAACAGATGAACCGCAATCACCCTCTACACTCTGCAGTATTGCTTAGAGAATGTTCGACTTGCCCTGAAGCGGATGTGTACCAATTCTCAGCTTGATCCGACATCTTGTTTCTGAAATATTAAAAATATTTTTTGTTCTTCAAGGAAGCGCTTTTGTATATGTTTGGCTTAATCGGTCCTATTCCACCTGAGGAAGCTGTAAATAACTGTTTTGTTTGTTTTCCCATACTGATAGACTTTGCAGCATATAGCTAACAGTCCAAGCTTAATTTCCAGTTCAATGTACAATTGACTGGGAAACGTACCAGGAGAGTTTTATATATTATCTACCTAGCTATGGAAACAAAATATGATAATTTTATTATTTCAAGTCTCTGTGACATTTTAGAGTGTATCCTCCAAGATTGACACAGCTAGCTTAAGATTTGTCAATTCTCTATAGAGTTATAGGTGCAAAAATGAGCTATTTAAAAATTCAATACAGAAACGTCATAAAATTTCTATCGAAATAATCCCAAGAATATCCATTTCAAGTTAAATTTTTGTGTAAGCAATTCAAATGGGGCAAGAAGTCCTTTCAGGATGACCCAAAGTGAAGAAGACTACTTGTAGCACGAACACAGGGGCCCATAAAGAAAGTTGGAGATTTGGTGTTGACTGATCGCCGACTCACAGTTTCAGTTATTGCAAGAGAAGCAGGTCTATCAGAAATATCTGCTTTTAAAATCCTTCATGATGAATTGGGAATGAGCAAGTTGTCAGTATGGTGGATTCCAAGGTTGCTCACTTCTGAGCAAAAATTGAGTAGGCCACAAATTTACAAGGTTAATTTGCGGCTTTATCCCGAGATGAGGACTTCTTCTTTAAAATTGTAACTGGGGATGAGACCTGGGTACACTACTGGGACCCACCGATGAAACAAGAGTTGATGTAATGGCTTCATAAGGGCTCTCCATCACCCAAGAAAGCGAAAACATAATTCTCAGCGGGAAAAGTGACGGCCACAGTATTCTGGGATGCTGATGGGATGTTATCGGTTGAATATATGCCAAAAGGGTGTACAATAACAGGGAATGTCTACAAAGAAACAATAATCAATTTGAAAGCAGCTATACGCAAGAAAAGACCTCACAATTTTGCCCAGATAACTGTGCTTCTGAGAGTTTGCATGAATCGTTAAAGAAGCAATTGATGAATGCGGTTTGAGGATTTACAATATCCACCGTATAGTCTCGACCTCGCCCTCGGCGACTATTATCTCTTTCAAAAACTCAAAAAATACTAGAGGGGTCACTATTTGTGAAATGAAGATTTAAAAAACTCCGTGGAGTCGTATTTTGCAGAGTTATGTAGAGAATTTTTTTTCGAAGGCATAGCTTTATTAGGAAAACGTTATTAAAACGCGTTATTGTAATACGTGTGTAACCGTTAATGGTTCTAATGTTGAATAATAAAATTTGGTTTGTTCTCTAGATTGTTTCCTTCATACTTTGGTAGATAACATAAAAAACTCCCCTCGTACATGAAATCTGATCCAGAATTGAAAAGTTTTATTTTAAAATGTGTAGATTAGGATATATTTTGGAAACAAGATCGTTAACTGGAGTGTCTTTCTTCAGCTTATAAACTAGTATTCTGTTTCCCAAAAACTGTCCTATACAATTTTTTTGCTAATTTTGGATTTAAAGAGTTATTTAATAGACTTTCGAATGAAAATGACAATTTAAATACATCTAATTTAGAAATGTTCATTTCTGTATCACATTGCATCCACTTTTAGCACACTATACGTATTTCTTCGAAATTAAGCTTGGACTGTTAGCTTTAGAAAATGATGGAGTTTGTGAAAATGGAAGAGGAAAGAAAAAAGTTACTTATATTTCTGTGAATTTAACTAAAAAACTTTGAAGTCGAAAAACAAATTCCTATATGATTTAAGGGTTAAATAACCTCAGTTATACGCTGTTAAAGTTTTTTTGCGCACATATTTAGAATCACTCTGTATATGAAGCCATCTGCAGAAGGAAACAAAATTATTTTCAGGAGGAACAAATTAAAGTATAAGAACATTTAGATTATCGATTAGAACAGTACAAGGTAATGTAGATAATTTGTGACTTAGTAAAGCATTGTTTCTGTTTTAATTATACATTTTCAAAAATGTGAAAATAGAAGTATTCTCCAATGTTTCATAATGTTTCAATTTTACAGTAGAAAATCCAAACAGGCAACTTACTACTTACAAATTCCTCATCTTCCACGTAAAATATATGTCTTACATATAATAAATAATTACTCTATACACTTGGGATTGTTCATAAATAATTCAAATCCTAATTTACCTTTCTGTTTGTGCAAAGTGGACTCAAGAAGCAATTTAATATGTATTGCATGCTTTTTCGGCCTTATTAATTATTGTCTAATATTAAAGTACCACTTCTGTGTTTGCTCCGACTGGCTTGCCGAAAGTAGGTACATCATTTTTGTTTTTGGTAATAACATTCGCATGATTTATAATTTTTCTTAACAATGTACCTCACAATTTAAAAGATAATAATATTAAATACACGGAAAATATAGATGAAACTATCTTTTCTACAACTTTCAATATAATTTATGAATTACATTTAAAACAGATCATTGAAATATCTTACAATCTAAATTATAGAAGCAACCACTTCCACTTTAGCATGGAAGAAATAAAGCAATTATGTTATCTGAAGCAGTACGAAACTGTTTGTAATATTATACCAGATGTAGTTATGCTGGATTTAGCTAGAAGCAGTTAAAAAAAACGTGAACTATGTGTATAACTGCTATTGAGAATAATCAATACATGTTTCGCATTATTTGATGTCTATGTATTTTAAAATTTATAACCAAACTGTTAATTATTCATTAATAACTATTGAAATTAGCAGTATATTACTGCAAAAATATAATGTATGTATTTCTAATGCAATTGTAATTTTTAATACCACCTAATATAAATTTTTAAGAAAGCAAAATTAATTATAATACTGGGGACATAATTTTTGTCGAGTTAGATCTGAGACTTGTTTTTGGTTAACGTTTGGCATCTGAATCCAAAATTACCCCAGATTTTCTCTATCACGTGAACTTTTTACTCTAGAGACTGCTCTCCCTTTTTCCCAAAAAAATCATACAGGATATACATGTTATCCATATAAAGGTAATATTGTTACAATAAATCCAAGCGAAGCGTCCGGACACTTCAATTGTGTACAAGTAGTGAAGTTCTACTTTAAAACACACTAAGGTAAACATTTACGCTTATAGCTTTTCCTGGAATGTTCAATCTGTGGACAATCTCGCTTGATGCTCCAACAATAGTCAGCAATCACATGAGTATCCCATCTACCTTGATACCGTGCCTCCATGACCTTAAAATCTTGGTGGAATCATTCGCCTTGCTCATCATTGACTGCACCAAGGTTTTTCGGGAAGTCAGCAAGATGGATATGCAGAAAATTCACCTAGATACTCATGATGCAACCAAGCATTTTGAAGCTCTCCAAGAGTTTCTAGACAATTTCGGGGTAATTCTGTGCTCGTTTATTTCCAAGAAAGTCCTTGACAAAGTTTTTGAATGAAAACCAAGCTTTCTTTTGGGGTTCTGACATTGTCCCGATTAAATGTTCATCTTTAATGAGCTGCCGAATCTGTGGACCGACAAATGCACCGGCCTTTATCTTTTCAAACGAAAGGGTAGGAAACGAAATAAATAAGATACTTGAAACAGTTCTCTTCAGTTGGCAAAGCTTTGACGACTTACTTCATGAGACCCAGTTTTATGTGCAGAGCTGGGAATATAATGTTCTTTCTGTCAACAAGTGGCTCATGTGGAATGTTCGGATTACCAGGTTTGAGGTCAGATCCTCGATGTCAATTCGATTTCACCCAATGCTTCTCACGAGCTCTGCTGTCCCACAGACAAAGAAAACAGGGATACTTTGTGTATCCACGTTGTTGACCAAGAAGGAGCGAGACCATTTTTAGGTCAACTCAGATAATCCAATTGTGACTGTGATACTGCAACAGATCAATGACTCTCTTTATATCTCCAGATTCTTCACGAAAACAAACTGAATAAATTGCCATTGTGAACGAGTACACACTTCAAGCTCCGCTTTGACTTGTCGATGAACAGTCGCCATTCAGTTGCGTTATAGGTGGGAATTCCCAAAAGCTCTATTATACCATCTATGTTATGGCAATACACAAAGCCACCGTCACTTCAGTACTGCTGAAATGCACTTTCTCTTCGCTACTTTTTCAAGCAAGTTTTTCTCGTTCAGTCGTGGTGCTAGGAGGTCTGTAGCTATTTTGGATAGTCCCAAATCTCGTGCCAAATCATTCAACTCATCCTGATCAAATCCTTTGCGAACTGA
>JABXWE010019669.1:0-13777 GCA_014611495.1 Limonius californicus | reverse complement strand
TTTTTATTTTATGGGAATTTATTACGCATCCCTCTGATTTAAATTTTCTAACAATTGTTTGACACTAAATAAAGATTAATTTTATTTTTTAGTATTGAATTAATTTGATTGCTGTGGTCACAGCATGCTTGAGTTGTCTCTATAGTTGGTTGCCTACACAATAGGCGAAATTGACGCGTTTCTTTTAAAAGTATACACAGGCTATGTATACTAAAAAGAAACATTCCCTGTATACCGATTGGCGGTCTGCACTACGAACAATAAAAAATATTTGGATCCATGATTTTGACGTTTTTAATATTAGTCGTAGGTAAATAGATGCGACGGGTTTAATCTTTTATCACCTTAGCTTTAACTATGATTTTAATTTGACAGCTAACTGTCAAGTCTTACGGAATTTGCAATGTTTTCAAAAAAAATTAATAACCAAAATAATAACAGTAATATTAATATGAATGTCTATGAAGTGCACGAGAAAGTATAAATTATTAAATGGCTTTATAGCGGTAGCTCTTTAACGGCAACTCGAGATTTATTTGCCTTAACGTTCGAAAATACACGTATCCCATGTACTAGTACGGAAAATCCAACAAATTTACCCAACTAACCAAATTAAACGAATGGAATTTTGTGAGAACATAATGGAAAAATCAAACAATGCCATGAATCTCCTGAGCTAAATTCTATTCCCGACGAATGCGCGTTTCCAATAAATGATCGGCACAATCCATCAGTCTGTCGTGTCTGATCGCGGAATAATCCTCACAAGCATTACAGTTCCACAAAAGTTGGAGTAGAGTTGAACATTGGGTGACAACATTATTGGATCATTTTTTATCAGGGGGGGGGGGTGCCTAAATGGTTCAAAATATCTTGATACGCTGCAAAACCAAATAGTTCCTGCTTTGCGCCAAGTTCCAGAGATCAGACTGGATGAAATTTAGTTCCAACAAGATGGTTGCCCTGCCCACAATACGTTAGCCGTAGGGAAATACTTAACAAATACATTTCCTAATCGTATAATTGGAACCGTAAGCACAATTCCTTGGCCGTCTAGATCCCCGGACTTGTCATTTCAAGATTTGTTCGTGTTGCGTTACATTAAGTCGAAAATTTTTGGATTTGAAGAAGACAGAGCTACCATACTGGACGAACTGCGAATTAAAATTCAGGATGCATTTGCAACTATTACCCCACAAACGCTTGCTAATGTGAGAACCGGATTTTGCAATCGCTTGGGCTACAGCTTGGCAAAGGGGGGCAATTTATTCCAACATTTATTGTAAATAATATCTTGCTTCAGTTAAGTTCTTGGAAGTGCTAATGGTGATGATTTAGTCGACTTTAACTTAAAAATTTTGTTTTCATTGTCCATTATTAATGTAATTTATTTTATTCGTTTATACCAAGACTTAATATGCAATGTTTTCGTCACTTCTTTTTAAATTTTAGGAAAGCTATTGTAATAATAGGTATTCCTAATGCAAAATGAAAAATACTTTCACGCTTGCATGCAGTTCAATTAAATTATATCCACGATAAATCTGATTTTAGTTCTGGTGTCTTGACTACGTTAAATTTTGAAGCACAAAGACATTAACTGATTTGTTTAGATATTAAAACGAACTTATATCTACTAGAGTCTTTGGGTATGCACACAATCATGATTTTGTTGTTAATAAAAATATCCTACATTTATTAAGGTGCCTCGCGTGAACGTTAAATTGTTTTTGCATGTGCCATGTTCGCACTTGAAACCGCCAATCGGTATTTAAACATTGCATAGAGATATTCTGCATCAAAAGGGAAACGAGAGACTAAAAGCATTTTACGCTTTGGGGTTTACATTTAAAGATACAAGCAGTTTGAGGCTTTTAAATGTTGCATCGTTGTATCTAGCGATAAAAATGGCAGTATTGAGTAGTACACCCGTAATGCAGTTTCTTGGGGCAGGTTAACATAGTAGCAGCTGGTGCTAGATAGGCAACCAACATTGCAGTATAATTATTCTTTATAATAGACTCTGTTTCATTGAATAAAAAAAGTTATACAAAGATGTAATTCTTTTCAGTTATTAATTCAGAATGTTGGTTGTTACAAGAATATTACTTATACATACATATAATAAATAAATTAATAGAACGGTGATACGGTCACAAATAAAAAAGTAAGGAGGCAAATCACGAAACTTAAAGCATGTTCACGTACTATTATTTTTATGTACTATAGGCAATCAGTCTTGACTTATTAGGCGCTGTGTTTTTCATTATTATTATTTAATTATCTACCAACCATACAGAAAATCAAAAATATTTGCGTGCTTAACGATCGTTTTCGTCAGTCCGCAACAAATTGATTTCATTGGTTCATCGTGTAACACAAACTTGAACAAGTTGCAGCTAAACGAAGATCTTCATGAAAGAGCCGGAACCGAAAGCTTACGGGAGTCGAACCTAGATCTTGTAGTGTTTCTTCTTTATCTCAGTATTTACTATAAAATACATACAAAAATGGAAATATACAAAAATAGCAAGTCATAAGTTATTCTTATTAAACAATGGGTATATACAGGGTCGCTCATTAGTCCGTCAAATCCCAATATTGGCCTTATAAAAATTATATGGAAGTTTTTCTTTTCTTTAAAGTGATGTAGTGCCAAAATGCGCACATTTTAAAGTATTTTTAAATATACAGGGTGATTCGCTACGGCGGAGCACCTTCAAGGTATTATTTTTTAAATAAAACACCCTATATATTTTTATATTTTTTAAATCAACGTAAAATTGTCTTTCCAATCATCTCCTGGATTTTAATTTTGGATGAAACATTGCCGAATTTATTTAGAAATTGTGATAATTTTAGGTGGCACAAGGTTTAACAAATTAA
This sequence comes from Limonius californicus, assembly GCA_014611495.1. NCBI lineage: Eukaryota > Metazoa > Arthropoda > Insecta > Coleoptera > Elateridae > Limonius > Limonius californicus. The sequence goes on along the minus strand of JABXWE010019669.1, from coordinate 10,891 downwards.
TTTGGTGCTTGAGTATTACGATTTATCAAGATACATATTTCGTAGTTACGTAACCAACAAAGTGATGTACTAAATCGACACAACCACCAACTATTAGTTTTATTATTCATGGTGTTTCTTACACCCGTGCAAATTTAACTCTACAGAAACATAAAAATGAAATGTAATTGAACATTATCCACAGAAATGAAATCGTAGGGGTCCTAGAGGAAATAACAATGAAGTGACTAGGTAAAATTACAAACTTTATTCCAACGGATTTCTTACAAATATTGTTCATAGATTTCAAAGTGTTGTAACGAAGTGTCCAGTGCGCGGTATAAATAAATTTTAATTTAAATTTTGTGACCGCGTAGTGCAACATAAAGGGGCTGGTGCCGCTGGCATTCAGGATTGGTACCCGTCTCCCACCTTGTTCTATCATCAGTAGGTCTCCCCGCCAACAGAAAAATTATTAGCAACATTTTAGAATGGGAATGGAAGGTATAAAGGCGAGCCCCAGCTCCCAAAACCAGTAACTTGAGTCCGAGATCCAGTCAAAGAAGAACTTCAACCGAGATCCAGTCAGACGCCGTTTAAATTACCTGTTACCAAAAATCCAATTCCGCTAGAATACCTGTGCCAGTCAAAGTAAAGATTTTTTTAAATCCCAGTCAACTACAGTTTGTTTGCAAAGTCAAGCCCGCCCGTGTAACATTCGTTCGCTCAGTTGTTTAGGGGTCGTTTTGCCCTTTTCTGATTCGAGCTACGAATTGTTATCAGCGAAGTGTAGGAATATATACCTAGCATAAAGCACTTGGGTTGTTTCCCTGTGAACTTACGCTGTATATACGACCAGTCGAAAAGTTTGGTTAAATAGGAATTTGGGTCATTCTCCCTATTCGTATTATTTACTTAAACTTCAGAGAAAATTATTAAAGGTATAATTCGTTTTCTCAGTAGCTTAGGGGTTGTTTTCCCCTTTTCAACGGAGCTAGCGAATTTATACGTAGGGTTTTGTAGCCTTAAGCTTTAAAAGAATCCATTTAATATCCGATTCAATCCTATCACCAATCCTACGTTAAATTCCATATTTTCTTAACCCATTACAGTGATACGAAGAGTAACTAAGAGAGTGTACGAGTTAAAATACGCTTATCTAATTACACTCACTTGTTGGCCCCAGTCGAGTTGCCTGCAGGCGGACGTAACAGAAATTCCAGGTTATAATTCCGTAAGTTGAATTCATTCACAAGAAAACACCGAGATCCTGGCCGCGGGCCGTACCCAGAGCTAAAGCGAAGCTCGCTTGGACTAGTTGCAGTTACCGTTGCCCGTAAATATAAATTACGATTACACGAAACCCGCTAATTAGTTTATTACAGGAACACCGGGTGTGCAAAACTAACCTAATTGATTTCCAGGTGCTGTCTTAAAAATTTGTATTTCCCTAGATTTTTGGTGTATGCAATTTGGGTTGCATACCAAGCTGGTCCCATAAACTCCGTTATTTGATTATTAATGTAATATCATTCCTGTATTAAGTGCTTTCGACCTGTTAATATTTATATTATTTTCATCCTGTTGTATAGGTAAATAAGGTATTAAGTTTGGTAAGAAAAATATGTTAAACTTGAAGATTCATTTTATTTAATTGTAAATCATCAATATTAATTACTTTCAGTAATAAATAAGTACATTCTATACTGTGTGTGTATATCTGCATGTAATTAACTAATGCAAATATAAATAATAAAGTGTTTAACCCACTACCGCTATATAGTTTCTTTAGTCTTAAACAAGAGCACTGGACCTGAGCTACCCAAAGCATTCTAACCCCTGAGGCGAAAAGGGTTGGACCGGTATAATGTGGTGCAGTACCTAAAATCAGATTTGCAGCCCCAATCACAAAAGTTATAGAGGCGTCTCTTTTACCTACGTATCACCAGCAATGTTGGTAGTGGATTAAAATATATTCTGGGGAAAATCGGTGCAATTTTGAAATACCCTGTGGTATTACCATTCTTACTTATTTCCAGCTACATCATGAAGTTAGAGCTTCATGCCTTGTATGTAATACTACGAATATCGGTGAATTGAATTATTTTGGAAAATATGGGTACAATTTTGAAATACCATGTTTGTTATCAATAGGTAATTGATAAAATTGATAAAAATAAGTTATGTTTTACCTGTAAGTAGACTGGATTTGGTCTTCCCTAACGGCTTGGACGAATGGAAAACAGGCACACTATCACACATCTTGCACCTACAAGCACCTTCCTGAAACTGATATTATTTCCTGCACTCTATAAGTATGGGGTGTATATAACCAATCAATGACATAATGTTACTAAACGATATTAGCCGAGAACTGCAAGAAATGATTTAAGCTGTAGCTATGAACAGTTTTGTTTCAAGTCTTATCTGTACTTTTTTTACCAAAACCTTTTTTTTTTTATTATAAAACATAACTTACTTTTAAAAATTATTATTAGCTTTACATCTGGAATTAACGATATAAAATGCATTTCAGCCTTCAATTTACTGTAAGGTGTTTTAATGTACAAGAATTTGTAATTATTATAAAATTAGATTCCAATTGATTTTTAAAGCATTATGAAGCACTTGATAATACTCGTATCACACTTTACGATTTCAAAAGTTACTACATATATGTAATGTTATGTATGTGGTTGTTTTTGTGCTTTCAATTCAACTTTAATAGAAAAAATATAAGACTTGAAACAAAACTGTTACGCAGCTACAGATTATATCACTTCTTGCGGTTCTCGTTTTGCATTTACATAATTTTTAGAGCTAAACAGCAAACTGGCATAGATTGCCCTGCACCTGTAATTCTTGGTTATTATAGGAGGTGCTGAAATTGCAGTCCCAAGGAAGTCTTTGCGAGTAAATTTGAAAGTGACATGATAGCTTATGTATATTGTCAATATTAATTTACTTTCAGCTTAGATCGCGTCGTCATTTGGGAACTACACCCAGCATTATCAGGTAAGGACCGACCTGTAGCTTGTTTACCTTTACAAGCATTTGCTCGAGAAGTTTGAGCAATATTTCTTCGTAGGCCCTGCCTGCCTAAATAGGGGCTGCGCTTAGGTTATTTAAACCTTGGGGCGGACAAGGATTTGATCTTAAAGTATTTTGTCAAAATCAAATTTAAACGCTGTGTTGCTTTCGAACACTACTAACATTAACAAACGTCATTTGAATTATTGCATTTGTTTTCAAGGCTAAGCTGATCAAAGATGGGTTTTAGTTGAATAAGCCTCGTAGTTTATTGGTTGGTTTTAATGGCAGTTTCGTTACAGAATGTCGCAAGAGTCTACCAATTCTGAAAAAATTGGTAGACCAACTTGACATCGTAAAAAGTGACATTGAGAAATAAAAGAAATGTTACGTGAGCAGCGTATAATTGATGATGAAGAAACCATTAAAATCCCGCCTCTGCCAACGACGACGCTGGAAAGGTTTCTACTTTTAAAGGAAATCTCTCAACAAGCCAACATTTTGGTAAAAAGTGTTTATTTTATACTGTAACGAAGTGTCCAGTGCGCGGTATAAATAAATTTTAAATTAAATTTTGTGACCGCGTAGTGCAACATAAAGGCGCTGGTGGCGCTTGGATTCAGGATTGGTACCCGTCTCCCACCTTGTTTCTACCGTCAGTAGGTCTTCCCGCCAACATAAAAATTATTAGCAACATTTTAGAATGGGAATGGAAGGTATAAAGGCGAGCTCCAGCTCCAAATACTATACAATACTATTAATTTTAATTGAATATTAGGTGTGACAAGAGCTGCCAACTATTTTTTTTTTTATTTTTTAGGTTACGCTCTTATCAACTGTTGGTAGTATTAGCGTTGGACATGCAACGAGAAGAATCTGGTACATTATGGTGACAGATACGGTCATAATAGATTAAGCTGGATCGGTGCCCATCAGAAGCTCAAACTGCAGGGCTTGAATATAAATAGTCATTGGTATGTTATCATCATCATCAACAGCCTTTCCGTCCCACTGCTGGGCATCGGCCTCTTCTCTGCCACGCGTTTCTCCTCAGCGCTAAGGTAGAAACACGGGGGACCTAGAGTTTAACGTCGAATCCAAACGACAGAAATTCCAGAGAAGGTTTTTAGCATTAAGATCCCACGGTTGCCAGCCGAATTGGGAAATTGTGTGTGGTGGGTTGCAGACTAGATTTTTATAAATCTGCATAGTTCTGCTTGGGTTTCGAACCCAAGCCAGAATCGACGTTTTATTCAGAAAGCGAGCGCTCTACCAACTGAGCTACCACCATACATTGGTATGTTATACCTTAGTTAATATAACTCTTATAATTTGTGCCTTTGTCATAATCTGGGAAAGTTATTTGATAACATAACTTATCTCATTTTTTTAAATTTAAGTCGTACATTTTTCTAGAACGTTATAAAACAAAGTAAAATACTAAATATATCTCCGTGAGAAACTTCATGGGGTTGTTTGAAACCTTTCTTTAGGTAATTTCTCTTAATAATATTTACCAAATTCACATCAAATTAAAGAAAATTAATCAATAGTTATCGTTTAACATAGCGGAACGAATATACTTAACATTTTTGGTCGATTAGAACCAATGTAACACCAGTCTGTATTTGTTGGATAAAATTTTTTACTATGTAGTATAACCATCCCGGTTCGTTCATTATATTGTCTTTTACAATGTAGTTGGGGGGAGGGGGTATTTACAGAAGCATATATTGCACAACATTGACACGTTTAAAAACTCGAATTAGTTTATTTAATTACCACAAGTATAAGGGTAAATTGGGTAAATACTAGAAGTTGGAAAAAAGAACTATATACATACATACATATATATCTGTCTTCACATACCGAGGATATCTGACAACTAAATACGGGTAATTTATATACTTTATTACTATGACAATTATCAGTGGCGTGCATCACGGAAATCTAATTAAGTGTCCTGTAATCTGTCGTGCAAAAGTCTAATTGCTGAACAGCTTTAAATTTAAGAATGAGAAAGGTGTTTGAATTTTTTTTCATCATAACAGAGACGCTTCCAGTCATAAATCGCCGCTACAATAAAATATAATTTTTCTTCTTCTTTAAACAGGTTATTCCCCCGTTTTCCCATTTTCTAGCCAACCCCTTCTGCCAATGTAGAACTCCAACATTCTCTTCTTCTCTTAGTTGGTCTGCCTTGGGTTATTTTCCCGCGTAGACGGTCTATCTAGCGAAAAGAGCAAAGATTACTCTGTGTCGCCAGATGTTGTTCTTCCATTCTATTGATATTTGGGCTGCACTTCTTTCTTCTATCTCTTATCCACTTTCCTACATCCTCTACGTTGCTCATTTCTCTACTATCTTTTTATCCTATCATGTAGCCCCTTTCCTTGTATTGTTCTTATGCTGTTCATCTGTTGAGAAGTCATCAACCTTTTATTATTGCTAATTGCACAATATGTTAAACTTCCTGTAGAGAAGTCTTCAACCTTTTATTTACTTATTGTACAATATTTTAATACCAATGCAGAATATGCGTTGATAGCTTATATTACGCTATTCATGTAAATTTGCGTTTACCTTGCAGCGAGTACAAGCGCTGTCATAAACGTATTTATGATTTTGTTAATTGTTACTTTTTTTACGCATGTACTTGGTAATAAATCTGATTGGTTAATTAATGGTAGGGATGAACTAACCTTATCGAAATGTAATATTTTGTAAAACAGAGTACGACAGACAATACAACAATAAACAAGCGGTGGTTTCGAAACTTGTGTTTTATTTTTATGTTGTACCTACCTATCTTTGCCAAACTTGGTATAGGCCCGCAACAATCTCTACTGACCTTGCTAGTCAAATCCTTTTGGTTGTGTCTACTCCGATTCCTGAAAGTATGTAATCGCTGGCCTGATTGCTGTTTTATATATGTGAACTTTACTTTCTGCAGATAGGTATATATTTCCTGTGCTATATTAGATCTTTCAAGATATTCGTGATGCTTTAATTATTTACGATTTCATTTCCTGATACAAGCTTTTATCACTAGATACCGCAATCCCTAAGTAATTGAAACGCATTGTTTCAAGCTTGCATTTCATCGGTTCTTTTGCAATTGGGTTTTTGTTTGTAAGATTTATGATTATTTCTCGCTTTCGTATAGTTTCGTCTGCTGCATCTAATATATTTTTTTCAGTATACTCGATTGTTGGTTCATTGTATGGTTTCTCTCGATTGGGTTTTGTTCTATTTTCTGAGCTAGACATTTCTCTTATAATCTTCTTGTACTCTAATTTAGCCGAGAATCGCCGCGGATAGTTTCCACTAATAACTGTATATAAGATGGTTTTTACCTTAATTCAGCAATAAAGCTGAAGAAAGCAGAAGAGTTTATTTTCACTTTATTTGAAGGACACCCCCTATATTAGGGAAGAGACGAGAAGACGACAATTTGGATGCCGTCACTATCAGTTGAAACGCGGAACACGCAACTGAAGGTACACCATATTACGCCATAAAAATTTGTCTTCGGAAAATAGCGACTTAATTGTTTTGAATCACCCAGAATCGACGAACAGAGGCACAGAGTTTTTGTTATTTTGTCTTATTTTTTCCTGTCTTCTTAAGATCTTTTTTGTTCATTGTTTTGTTATTCGTGTGTTACATTTGTGTTCTTAATAATCAACAACAATGCAAAGGAACCACTTAACAATAGAACAACGAAATTTAGCCGTTGCTATGTACCAAAGAGGAGATCGCCAGGTAGACATTGCTGATATGTTAGGAACCACGCAGAGCGTAATTTCACGTGCCCTTTCGTGCCTCAGAGAAACAGGCAACTGCAAGAAGGCCTGGAAGTGGATATCTTCGCATCACAACACCTCGTGAGGATCGACTTCTAGTAATTAATGCAAGAATGCACCCCTTTTCAACTGCTCAACATCTACAGCCAGTGCTCCAGAATGCCACAGGCAATCGAGTCTCCGACCAAACTGTGAGAAATGGATTGTTTGAGGTAGGACTTATCTCGTATCGCCCCCTGAGACGTCCTGCAATAACTGTGGCTCAACGAAGACACCGGGTGGAATGATCAAGACGTACACTTCAAGAAGCGACACCGTGGGATGATATACTGTTTTCGGACGAGTCCAGATATTGTCTCAGCAATGATAGCCGGCGTCAAAGGGTATATCGTAGTGCCGGAGATCGTACCTTACCTCAGTATACCAAACCAGTCGTTGCCATTGGTGGTGGTGGTCTTATGGTACCGGCTGGAATTTCTTTAGGGTTGCATGCTGACCTCCATATCTTTAATGGGACACTCATGGGCCAACATTATGCCCAAGAGATCATTCTGGACCATGTTCTGATTCGTCGTAACGTTGTTGTTTTTCTTGACGACAACGCCAGGCCGTATCATGCTCGGGTTGTCTTATAGATGCTTCAAGATGAGGAAATAAACCATCTTGCTCTTCCTCCGCTGTCTCCAGACCTCAACCCCATCGAGCATGCATGGGACCTTTTACAGAGACAGCTGGATGATCATAATCCAAGGTCTACTACTGTGCAACAGCTGAGGAATGTATTGCCGATACTGTGGCATCAAATTCCACAAGTACATATTGATAATTACATTGAGAGTATGCCAGCAATGTGCAGAGCAGTTATTACTGTCAGAGGAGGTGCCATGCGGTATTAAAATTTAATAAATGTAAGTTAAGTGAAAGGAGACGATAACGATTTTTATTATAGCATTGTTAAATTTCTTCTTTAAACGTACCTACCTTTGTTGTAATTTTCATATTCATTACTAAAAGGACGTTTTGTAGTTTCGGTCGTTTTTTTTTTTAATAAATGCAGTTGGTGTTGCCTTTAAGTGTCTTACACTGCTATATTCCTATTCATTTTTGAGTAGTTTATATCGGAATCTTAATGCAAAAAATTTTGTCGCAATCGTGGTTATCCTGGTAGAAATATTTGGATTGTGTCGTACTTTTGTCCAACCCTGTATGTTTAAAAATGCACAAAACTGTTCGGCTAGACCCATACCATAAAGCATAATTATATGGTATTACTATTATTATTATCTTCTATATCCATACTACAGTCTACCTTCGCTTTGAATATGATAAGTAACTCGGCGACTATATGTGAATATTTCCGCTGAAATCACAAACTTTTTCACAAATATAATACTTTCCCATATTGTAAATAAAAATAGAGAATTGCGAAAAAGTTTAACTTTTTGCATAACGGCTTATGCTAGTTACTGTTGGCTGAACATAAAACTGTCAATAATAATCAGTAAGTACTTCGTTTTCACTTTTCAACGCCCAAATAAAACAAGCGCTTATCGGATTAACCCGTCATCCATAGTTGACGAGGGTCAATATATTTAGCTAATTTTGTTCCTGTAAGAGGTGTTGTCTAATTTTACTAAATTTATGGAAATTTGTAATGCAATTTTCAGTAGTAATATTCAAATTACAACTTAACAAACCTGAACAAATTACAGGTCTTACAAAATAAAGTGCTCCGTATCATAACAAACGCTGACTGGTTCGTAAGAAACATACAACTACACAGGGAAACCAGCATCCCGACTGTACAAGAATTCATAACTAAGACATCCAGGAAATTCTACGACAACCTCAACCAATGTAGCGGTGCAATTTACTATGGGTTAGGCGCAAAATCAATACATACAAGACTGAAGCGGAAGCTACCAATTGACTTACTAGCAAGTGACAGTGAATAAATAATTCATAAAAACTATATAAAAAGGAGTGCTCAAACAACACGAACAATAACTTAATATGTGACACCTAAATTTAGTGAGAGGTGCAAATGGACACCACTAGTGCGATACACAGTGATTACTCCAATCTAACAGTACCATGAATAGCAACTCTTGCTGAACTGGTAACAGTTTATTTAAAAAAAAAAACTTTTGTAGTTGGGCTATTAAACCACGGTAAGTTCCAATTGGGCGATGTGGTCACGTTGGACCCACTGTCCCTGTCTTAACTTTGGCCGTTGTAGGCCTAGTGGGGGGCTTTGTGAACACATTTCTAATTGGAAGACGTAATCGCGTTGGACGTTATATCCCCCGCAAATCGTTAAATATTAGTAGAATAGTACATAAACTAAAGTAAATAAGCAATGAACCCAGGTTAGCCGAAGAAAAGTTGAGGGTTGTGTCTCTCTAGTAACTTTGGGTGTAGTGGCCAGAATATAGCGTTTGGTGTAATGGGCTTTGGGCGAAGTCCAATCGAAAAAAGGTAGAGCAGACTGTGAACGTTTTTGCTACCAACAGCTCTACATCAAATGCAAAAATGCTGAAAATGCAGCACATAGCTTTTTAATGTTAAGCTGGTGATAATTATATCTAGTTTGGTTTATGATTATCGGAAATTCATTTTACATAAAAGTAAGCCAAGTAAGTTTACATTCTTTATTAGCCCGCAACATTCCACATGGGAAGTTTACATTAACCAAGACGAAAAAGAAACGCACGACATCATACCAAGATAATTTAGTAATATTTAATAGGTGGTAGGTAATTTACTGTAAATGCTCATATACATGCCTTCATATAGCTAGAATGACATTATCTTCGATTCATGGTGCAAATGCATTTTTAGTAAAATTTCATATATGAACTATCGCTTTCAATAGTTAAGTAGTTGATATATTTGTATACTATCATAAAATCCTTTAATGCGTACAGATCTTGTAAGTACTTTACAAAAGATTTAAGCACAAATCAAGATAAAAGCAAACAATAATAAACATCGAACTTCATAGAGATCATGATAGCTGTAAACGACAGTTGACAGCTGTCAAACCTCAACTAGAAATAGGCTGATGAACAGTACTGCCAACTTTAAGGTGTCTATCATCCTCTACTTCTATTAACTTTGTTTTGATTGCCGGTACAATTTGAAAAGCGCTGCTTAATTCTAAGACCATTTCTGTACAAATATTTACACAACACTAATTGGGTGCAAATTGCAAAACTAACCATATGAAACAAGTAAAAATACAATTTAATATTGAAGCCAGTTGTTGTTAACCTTTCGTTTGTGTATCGTATTTATTTTGAGATTTTTGACCAAATAACTAAGCAAGGATCTACAGTTTACATTTGGAACAGTTAATAAGACCCACTTTCAAACATTTATAGATACACAACCTTAGAAAGTTTATTGACGTTTTATTTTCAGAATAGGAATTGTACTGCTATAAAGTTAGTACCACAAGCCTTTACATAACCTAGCAAAACAAACCTGGATTTATTCCTTCCGCTCTAACTTAACTTTAAAATAGTTTGTAGCTAATATATATGTGGACCTATTTTTTATATTACTGTCAGTTTTATCTGGTTACTTCTATATTTTGAACTGGCCAAAACAGCGCATTTTGTGTATATTTCAAACGAAAAGGCGGGAAAGACTAGGTCAAGACAACCGGTCCAAGGAGTGTTCGAGTTCGTTTACCTCAACTTGGACTAAACACCACGCACGTTATTTGCACGACAGCGGCCACATCCACGTGGATTTTCACGATTATCGTTCCATTTTTCATGACCAATCTACGTATGACAAGCAGTACAAATTAATTCTTCGGTACTGATACTTCACGTCGATGGTTTAAAACGCAAATACAAACAGCAGTGACCTTCAAGATCCTAAATATACCGGTAATTTTTTGCAAAATCAAAAAACTAATAAAAAAATATGTTTTGACACACCAACATAACCTTAAAATGGGGAGCATATTTTTGCGTATGACTTATGAATCATTTGAAGATGATCAAGCTGGAAAATCCAAATAGAGATAAAGAAGTGATATGGATTTTTGAAACTGGCAGTTACAG
>JABXWE010019668.1:0-18293 GCA_014611495.1 Limonius californicus | reverse complement strand
AGGAATATTATTCTGTAATCCTACATACCTACACTTTACATAAAATTTTAGAGAAACTGAATGGTATTAGCAGGGTATTAAGAATATTTTTGGTTATTAGGTTAGGTTAGGTTAAGTTAGGTTAGGTTAGGTTAGTAAGTTACTATTTAGCTCATAATAATAAACAATTGAAATAAATTTGTTCAGTAAATATAAAACGTGTTTCTTTTTATTTTAATGTATTATTTCGTTTGTAATAATAACAAATAGTATAAATTTGTTCAGGAAATATAAAATGTGTTTCTTTTTATTTTAATTTATTATTTAGTTTGTAATAATAAATAATTGAAATAAATTTGTTCAGTAAGTGTAAAATGTAATTCATTTTATTATTTTTTTTATTTGCCGGCGTAGAACCGACCGGTGTAGAATCGGCCGGCGTAGAAACATACTGACGTAGAAACGGCGGCGATGAACTGCCGGCGAAGAACCGGCGGCGTAGAAACGTCCTAGACCCCTATAGAGAAATAGCAAATCTTGAGCGAGTTGTATCATACTTGGAGGATACACTCTAAAATGTCACAGAGAGTTAACATAATAAAATTATCACGATAGCATTTTGTTTCCATAGGTAGATAATATAAAAAACTCCCCTCGTAGAAGTAATGTTCCGCAGTTTCTTCTTAGGCAGTTGTGGGAGGCTCTATTTTCTCTTGAATAAACGTTATTGTTCAGCTCGACCTCACAAATTTCAATACTATCTTATAGTATATCCAATTTCGTGTAATATTTTTAGCTGATATTTTTATATGTAAATTACTTTATAAACTTTTGAAGTAGTTTGTCATTTATTTAATGCGCTTGTAGACATATCGTTGCGTTCCCATTTGTCAGAACTTATTAATGAGTTACCTTACAAACATATTTTAAGACTGTGTGGATTGGCATCCTGTTGGAATAATCATGTTAACACAGTTTTGTCAAGTTTAATTTACAATACAACATTTGAAAAATAAATTATCCGGAAATAGACTAAATATAATAAGCATGTATGCTTTTTATTATACGCCCCGATAACTAAAACGGTGTGAACGTTTTCTTCTCGATGAGAAGGAAGTTTGAAAGTAACGTTTAATTCTTTCACTAGAAATCAAAAGTACCAAGCACTGATCAGCTTGGTTGCGTTAGAATGGACAATCTAGACCCCGTTTCTAATTAATTGTAATCAGACGCTTTTATACGCTTTATATTTTTCCTCAGCGCTAACTAATTTTAGAGATACTAAACGGAAACGGCTTTTTAACTTATATTCTGCGATCGTTTTATTTTTTATATCATTTTTTAATTAACACTATCACCGTGTCATTTATAATAAGTAGTAGCTGTCAGTTGTTTGTTCTATTTTTGTATCATTGAATGTGTAGAGTATTGGTGGCTGAAGTGTTTTTATGTATGTGTTTTAAGTCGAACTTAGATTCCCTTCTCTTATTTTCTCAACACCCTGATAAATGTTTGGGGATATGACTCAAGCTTTTTAATCTATAAATATCAAATTACTCTACTAGTGTTTATGGTAAACTGAACAAAGGTATGAAGTCGAATATTATTCCTTATATGGATGAATTATTTAATGCATTCAGTAAACTTGTTTAATTTCTGCATGACCTTTTTTCGGTTGCGGCGGATAGTGCAATATTACTCTTTGAATGTACGCTCAATGACATCGTTAAGGTTGTGTTTCGAACAATATTAGATAGGCCTCGAAAGTTCTGAATTATTTATTGCGTAAGTTAACTGTGTATCATTTAGTGACTGGTATAATGCAATCGAGAGGTTGAATGCCTTTAGAAACATTAGCACAAGGAAAAATATTATGTCTACTAGCTATTCTCTCATAAAAGTAATATTGCATAAATGTAATCACTTTCCTATGTACTTAATATACATCTAAGAATTCTACAGTAAACAGATTTCCCTCATTGATGTCATTTACATATGCAGTCAAGTAGCATACAAAAAATACTTTATGTTAGTGGTCACTAATTTTAATGTCTGCTAATCTGAGGAATCGGACAAAGTCAAAGAAATTAATTCAAGGCACAAAGCAAGCAATTTATGTTAAACAATTAATTAAATAATTACTACACCAATGCATGACGATCGCCAACAAAGCTATTTTGGTACATACGTTGGTAGGCAAATTAACATTTAACGTACCTTTTCTAGATTAACTTTTACTTAACATTTTTTATTATAATTTTAACTATTTCTTGACTTTTTACACGTTTTTAGCCAATGCATAATGCATTTTTTTTAATTATCACCTTTAAACTTATCGAAATTTTGTAATTATACAGTGTGGAACTTTAAACTGGAATAAATTCTGTAACATAGATATACAGTCTTTCTGTACAATTCCTAAAACACGTCAATGTTAGTTGTTCACTGGCTACATTTCAGCGGCCATGTTCTTAGTTGCGATATGCCAAGTGACACATCGTTTGAAAGCTCATTTCAAGAGAAATACAACGCTTATTTTATTTTCTAATTATTCTAAGAGGTTACATGTTAAAAAAATAGATCATACCATGCATGTTAAACTTTGTTTAATGTAAAACAAGTTCAAAATGTGCACAATGTCTTTCTAGGCAAAAAGCCAGTCGATGATTAAACAAGAGATTTCAACATCGCAAAGCGAATTTTTTGAGAAACGGCCATATCTAGGTCATGCACAACATATAAGTAACAATAGCATTTCAGGAGTTTCTGTAAATCATTTTACATTTAAATATTAAAAAGTTATACAATGTTTATGGACACGAAAGTACCCTATGATCATTACTGAATTTGGTAATAAAAAGCCATAGAACAGCATGGTGTCCGCCTACTTGCTCGCCACAGTTTGCTGGCCGCCGTTTACTCGTCACCATTTGCTCGCTACCATTTACTCACCTGTCTGTACACTCGACAACAATTTCCTCACAAGCCAGTTGCTAGCGGGACAGATCCTCGACAAACAATTTACTCTTAAAGTAAAATTTTTCTGTAGGGGTTTAGGATATAATGCTATTAGGAATTTTTATAACTTTTAGTTTCTCTGAGAAATATTGATAGTCAAAGTTTGCTTGCCTGTTCTTGTATTTGAATTAATGTAGGCTTATTCTTTTATTTCTAATAAAATTAACGAGAAGTCTGTCTGATTTTTGTCACATATATATTTTTATTTTTTAGTTTTGATAAAATTACGTGGTTGTTTATCGGATATTCAACGATCATCCACGCATACTATACTTGATAACTTTTTTAAAGCCTTAGGTTTTAAAATAGTGCCAGCCGTTTTCATGATATCCAAGATAGCACACTCACCTTCGCATGGATAAACACTTCGTTAAACTGGGGGGGGGGGGGGGGGTATGTAAATGAACAGTGCCTTAATATATCAAAACCTATTTTTTTAAGAAGTTAATACTCTTCCTATACGAATAAAGGTAAATGTTTCAATTATAAAGCACAAGATGCGTTAACTTATTTTATAAACGAAGGTGCCTAACCGAAAAAATAACTAGTTCTTCAGCATTGATGCAATGACATTTATAGTACTACGAGCAAACGGATGGCGAGCATTGCTGCTATCATGTAAACGGTAATTAAGCAATCGGTGGCGTGCAAGTAGTGGCGAGCAAATGACGTAGAACCATCTACACATACCATTAAATCGATATATCGATACATAACGTAATATCGATGCATATCATCTATACCTATACGTATCGTTATATTAATGAATATTCCATATTTTTATGTTGATTGCCTTACAATTGTTACTGGTTCCACTACAGATTTGTTTTCTTCATACACACCGCAACAACTATACATATGTATCGTCGTACCGATACGTATTATTATATCGATTCGTATGTTCTTATTGGTACATCCATTTTCGGTTATGAATGAAGTGTAATGACTATAATAATAGATAAACATTATCCATATAAGAATATGTTCTAATTATTTTACAAAAGGCTATTCTGAATAAGTTCAATACCGTCGAACTCTCATATAATGAACCCCCCATTTATTGATTTTATTCCATTCAATAATTTTCTTGAGGATCTTGATATTCAGATTCAATTGCAAGTAAAAATAGCTCTATATTATGATATAAAGACTTCATATTGTGATGTTTTTCTTCTTGTGACTCCAGATCACAGTGAAAAAACGGTTCACAAATTTCATGAAAGTGCTTCCTTGGATAATATTTTAATGATGCAAATAGGATAAGCTTTGGTTTTCACATCTCTTAATATGCGGTTCATCTACCATTGAACATGTATTTGTTAGTTGCTATTTTGATGTGGAACTAGGCCATTATTTAAAAATGGAAAAACAAAAATGTTTGAGTAACTATTGAAGACAAGCTAACGGTGTTGGAAGGTATCGATAAGGGTGTCAAACAAAAAAATTATGGCAGCAAAATTTGATATTGCTGCCAAAAATGTATCGGTAATCGTAAAAAACAGCGAAAAGGTATGAAAGCAGAACGAGGAACTTGATATGGGCTGAAAACAAATTATGTTGTGTGTAATTCAGTTTCAGAATTAAAATATCGCTGACAATGTTACCGACTATCAAAAGTATGAAATTAACTTCGTATGTAAATATGAATTCTATATAGTGGTTGTTGGTACTTTCCAACATCACTGTATGGTAGTTCGACTGTACTTATAATTACAATTATTAAGTAAAATGATTATAACCAACTGTAGATTATTACGCTAGATGTGCGATAAGAATATGTATTAATCGAATACCTATCGATACACAACATAACATCGAAAGTCGAAACCTATGGTCGTATCGCCAGATATCCCTATATCGATATAAGCATTTCTGGAGTATCGTCGTGTCGATCCTCAGGCTTAAAAGTGACCCCCAAAAAATAATTTTAACTAGCGTTATTAAGGATACAATTTTAAATAATTGGAGCTACCGGTCTGAAAGATCCGCGTAGAATAAGCTACAATTTACTAAATTTTATCGAGTCGAATAAACTAATATATCAAAAACTATATATAATTTTGTAACTACAACTTTTGACAGTTCTTTTTAGACAATTGTTACACCATTTTCATACACTTTAGTAGATTTACAATAAATTGAACCATTTTGAAAAATCCATATTATTTAAACTATCACCATTTTGTTTAAAACTGGTGAAATTTAAACCACTAAGGCTTAATAGACGCAGAATGTAATAATTGTAAAACTGTAAAAGAATTTTGTTTGATAAACAGTATTTTGATTCAGTTTTTCAAATGGACGAATATAAGAGGTGGTTATACAAGGGGTGATTTTATGAAGGCAGTTTTTCTTTAATTTGTATTTTGTAACATGGCCAAGCCACAAATTTTTCATAAATTGCAACATAAGTTACTTCCCATGGTCTGACACCCAACGAACCGAAACTCTAAAAGTCATAAAATTGGGTTTTATGAATTTAATAAATTTACAAAAATAGTTTATTCGGCTTTTATTAAACAAAAGTTTTAGACATTATACAATAAAGCATTTCTGTTAAAGATGGAAATGGTTTGAAGTTAACATATAACTCTTTTTCCTAGTAACATAATATTATAACTACATATATAATGTATAATCTGAATTCAAAACATAAAGGTAATGAACAATATTTGACTTATTTCAGTTACCTTTTGAACGACTTGATATTTCTTCAAAAAATCTTGTGTGCTTTAATGGGAGGCTAAATACGACTTTTTAGCCCATATTTAAATTTTATAACTAAAAGGCAATGAGGGTCGAATGACACCCCACTCGAAAGGTATTTTAATTCTGCGTCTGATGCTTCAGTTTCATAAAAAAATATCCAAGAAAAAAATGACAGATAATTGAAAATAACAAGTTTAAAAACTAAGAATTAAAGCAAAAAAGGTATGCTTTCGAAATGTTCACCATTGAAGAATGAAGAAAAAGAAGAAGATTCTAAAACACAACAAAACTTATTTTATACAACAAAAACTGAATAGTAATACTATTTTAATAAACGTTCAAAGTGTGCTCCTTGAACTTCTTGGCAATAGAAAAACATATTTAATATCTCTTCCCGTACTTTCTGGAAAGTTTCAATTCCTATATTTGCACAAGCCTCTGCTATTTTACGTTGTAAATCCAAAAGGGAATCGGGTTCTGCTTGAAAAACTTTCGATTTAACATACCTCCACAAAAAAAGTCCAAAGGGGTCAGGTCAGGGGATCGCGGAGGCCATTCTGTTCGACCACGACGACCAATCCATCGTCGAGGATACGTTGCATCGAGATAGTTGCGAATTTGTCTGCTAAAATGCTGTGGAGCGCCATCTTGCTGGAATATGATATCCATGTCAAATTCGTTTGGATTATATTCAGCAATCTCAACTATTAACGGATGGATGAGGTTTTCCAGCATGTTCAAGTACAATTCCCCAGTAAGGTTTTCGTCGATAAATAAGGGACCTACGATATGGTCGCCAAGTATTCCTATCCACACATTCAATTTTTGCTGAAATTGGGTGTAATCTTCCCGGAAAACATGGGAATTTTGATCGTACCCGTATCTTACATTTTGTCTTTTAAGAAACCCATTTAAAAAAATGTGGATTCGTCACTGAAACAGATATTGCGAAGATAGGATGGGTTTCTTGCAATGATTTGGGTCATGACCTCACAAAATTCAATGCGTCTATCCGGATCATCTTCAATCAACTGGTGTAAAATCTTCATTTTATATGCATAGAACTTATGGCGTTTTAAAAACTTTTTGGCGGTGGTCGCCCATACATCACATATCGCAGCTACATGTGAAGTTGATTTCTGAGAGCGTACCATTTCACCGACTATCTGAATTTGTTTGTCTTCTGAAATTGCGGGTTGTCTAGGGTTTTTCCTGTTTTGCACACTTCCTGTGTTAATAAATTTTTGCACAAATTGTCTTAAATACGTCCTCGAAATAGGACGGTCGGGAAAACTTACATTAAATATTCTTTCGGCTTCGTGAAAGTTTCGATTGGTTTCAGCAAAATAAAAACTGCTTGAGTTTTTTCCTGCAAAGTTCGAATATTCGTCATAATTATTGTTAGTATCGCCGGTTTTAACACTCAATATTCAAACGTGAGCAAACACAGTAACTGAATTAAAGTTACAGAACAGAAAGACTAATTATTTGAATTGTTTTACTCCTGTTGTTTTGCCTCCTACGTTTTCTTAGCGTTTATAATAATATCAGAAACAGATAATGTGGAAGTCTGTCTTTTGTTTTTGAGTTTAAAAAATTTTCCCAAAATTTAGAATTATACTCTACTCAAAGAGACCTATCAAATGAGTTGTCACTGGACCCCCATTGCCATTCAATAAAATATTTCAAAATGGCGCTAAATATGTACTAAAAAGTAGTATTTAGCCTCCCATTAAAGCACACATAATGTGAAGAAATATCAAATTTAATGACCACATTGTATGTACTCATTTGTAGTAAAACTAAATATTTGATTCCGGAACAGTACTACTATTCATAATATGTCTTTGTTATGTAAGTTATAAATGTGCGTGCACTTAACGATCATTTCATTTTAAATCATTTTGATCAAATAGTTGGATACGCCGTTTTATCGTGTTTTTATAATTATACATGCAGATTCAGGTAAATATGATTAAAACCTACACCTATTTATTTTTGCTACAAAACTTATACCACGTGTAGAAAGTAAAATACGAGATGTATACATTCTTTGTTCAATAAGAAATTAAAATGTGCTTTTAAGAGATTTTGATTCATTGTCTATGTAAAAACTGTTAAAACCCAAAGAAAAGTGCACTAATGTTTTACTTTCACTTTTATCTACTTTTTAAATTAAAATGAAACAATGGAAAGTCCAGATTATTGATCTCATTCGATCACCGGTCATTGCACGTCTATGTAATCCTGTTTCTCTTCATATTATGTGATATTATCTACACACCGAATAATGTACAAGATCAACTCACTTTTGTTACATAGTTCTGTTTAAAAGCTCCAGCAAGCTGAAAAAGTACATCCTTTTTGTGTAGCTTTATTACGAACAACATTTGAATTATTGCTCCACAAGTGCATTGAATAAACAGCAGGTTGACTATGTAACATGAACAGGGAAGAACATTGCTGATAACCGCAAATGTCATACGGTTCGAGACCAGTTAGTGTCGCATAGCGGTCCACAGTTTGATATTTCCGCGTTTATGTGGTTACTGAAAGAGACCGTGGAACTTGCCGTTTTTGTTGAGGTGCTTCACACGCAATTAATGGTTAACTGATTTATTTGCGAGTGCTATAAACATACCCATGAGTGTTTTAATTATACATTTAAAAAAGAGGAGTATTTGAAAACTGAGTAAATTGAGAAGTTTTGGTTATCTCGCTACAAAGGCTGATTCCTTGGTTTCACTTTCTGATAGTAATAAAGGTATACGGAAAGTATTGATTTCGTGCAAAAATGTTGGGATTTGTGATATTCTTATAGTTTGTCGTGAATATCTACGAAGAGGCTGGTCCTATCTGATATGTGATTCTAGGTATATTAAAGAATCGCCAGTAGAACAAGCATTCGGAAAAACGTGGAAACCCTGATTTTAGTGTACATTTTTTCGCCTCCAAAACGGAGGGGAATCATAATGACTCCTTCCTCATTCAACAGCTTGGGCTCTAGGCACCACCAAAAAATGTTCAAATGGTGACACTCACATTGTGATACCTCATTGAAAGCTCTTAGAAAATGACATTCAGTAGTAGCAACTCTTTCTACATGAGTCGTTAAAAAAATTAAAAAAAAAAACTCGAAAGGTTCTGAACCGATTATTGTAACTAAAATTTAAAAATATTCAAAATGAGTTCCAGGCGATAGTAAAGTCTACTACCAAATTCTCTCCGAACACTGTGGAAGGTTTGTCGCGGAATAGCTCGGCACTCCTGAACTATTCATTGTCACAGTTGTGCAATGGACTGCGGCTTTGTAAACAACATATTTTAAGTGATGCCATAAAAATAAATCTAATGCGGTAAAATCTGGAGACCTTGTGGGCGATTATATTGGTCCTCTTCTACCAATCCATTGTCCTGGATAATTTTAATTAGAATAATTGCTTCAGAACTTTTGAGTTTTTATTTAATTTTTCCAAAATGAATCTGGGAAAGAAAAGGTTGCTACTACTGAATAGCATTTTCCAAGCTTTTCAACGAGGGCGGTTCAACGACGGCGATTCAGCCGCAGCGAATTGTCCCTTTCTCATGGTATGTACCCAAACAATAGTTATTTTTTGTGTTTGAAATTTGCATAAAATGAATTAAAGCTTTTGAATAATACATGTGATTTGATAGAAGTCTAAAATGCTTGCAAGCCTGAAAATTTTGAAAATTTCTAGCCTAAATCACAAAATCCAGCAATCATTAAATCATTCAATTACGTAAAATTTAAAATACAAAGGTGCAAAAGGAATCTCATGAAAGACTGCGTTTAAAAGATGTCAGAAGCGGACGTCGTGTTTTTTAACACGTTTAAATTTAAGGGCGCGCAGTGTCATGCAGTACCTTAAATTACATCCAATGACTACACTCCCCAAATTAAAAAGTTACGTTCATCGCGATTTTTTGTAATTTAGAGTTTTACGTATTTCACTTGCATAAGACAGTTGAATTATGACTTCAACCACACTGGGGTACAGTGCCTTTACATTAACTGGTCTGTCTACTACCCGTGATGTGTCTCATTTTTGGTTAATTTGCAATTATTGTGGTCCTAGAATCGATATAATTATATTGTTGTAACTAAACAGAGACTTTTAGAGTATGCTAAACTGCAAGTCAGTGCTGTACTATTTTTTAATATTTAAACTTTTCTTAATTCTGAGAAATTGTCAAGGATCCAATTTGACTAATCATGACGATATTTGCATACCACGTAAATTTCAAACGTTTATTGTTTTAGCTTACGTAATATCATTAATTATAAATACCTCTTACGTGACGGTTTTCTTAATATACGAGTATGAGATATCGGATTGATATAGGTACAAGACGAACAATTGTACTTATTATGGTATCGTTCGGGGAATTTTATTTAATTGTATTTGGCGCATACTTAGTTTTGACCGTATGTACGAATATGCAACGTTATGGACGGCGAATATAGAATAAGAATTGGCAATTTTTACAAGCTTGTAACTAAATTAAGGATGTAAAAGTAACAGCAAAGATTATTTTAAATTATACACAAAAGCACAGGTGTTTTTAGTGAATATATACAATACTATTCACAATTTAAACAGTTTTAACTTATTTAATTGTATGTATAGCATTATATTTAATTATCAATCATCATGAATATAATTCAATGAATTAAAGCAAAAAATTATTTAAAAAATCTGTTGCTTTATTGAAATAACGTGGCTTTGATATATGAAATCAGTTAAATTAATATTTTACAGTATGTATGAGCAATATTGTTATTAGCAATAACAAGCTCTACCACAATTTTTAGTATGTTTAATTGTGCCCGTTTTAGTGGTAGTGGTAATCATTATGATGATAGATTGTGGACAACTACATTCTTTATAAATAGGCAAGGCTACAATCAATAAACATCTTTATGATTAAACTCTTTTCAATCCATTTATTTATAAACTTTTGATGTACTGCCAATGGATAAATGTAAAAATGTTCTATGAATCACTCACACACATTGGTTGCAATTATGATACATTTTTAGTGTTAGGGGAATAATCCGAAGATTGACACAGCAGACAGCAGTACAAAAAATAATGGGATGATTCCTAAGTAAAACGCTTACTTTCTAAGCAAACATCTGAAACCGCCTGGGTGCGAAACCTAGCACCGCCGATGTAAAACTTGGATGCAGAAACCCACCACACACTATTCTCCAATCCAGCTTTGGATACTGCGGGATCTTTTATGGTATTTTGCTTGTTAGGATTGAACGTTAAATTGTAGGTCCCTTGTGTTTCTATTTTAGCGATAAGGAAAAGCACACGGGTGAAAATATTATTGGATCAATGTTATTATCGACATGCAAATATACGTGCAGTAAGTTTACTTTTTGCATCATCATCATCATTGGCTCGACAACCCATGTGGGTTTGGGCCGTTCTTTACGAACTTTCAAAATCCTGATAAGTTGGAGTGGATTAGTCTCCATATTTCTTGTGAATTTCTTATACTTTTGCGTTATAAAGCTTTGTGGGATTTTACTTTTTGCATGCACTATTAATACTTCCAGAATTGAAATCCCTTATTTTACGCAGATAGTGAAATGACAATGATTTCTGTACGTAGGCATTTTTACCGGTAGGCATTTTACTAGCAAGACTTTTAGCGAGGAATAGCAAGTTGCAAGAAGGGTTTTTTTGTTGGCGAATTTTTTGGTGATGGGATTTTACAAAGAGATATTTTATTCGTGGGATTTCTTGGTTCCGGGTTTTACGACGGAGTGCTGTCCGGTGGGATTCGATCCGGAAGATTCTGTCCGCCGAGATTATTAATTTAGGCTGTCCACCGGACACCGGCATTTGATTTGTTCTATCATACTATAAGTAAACGTTTTCATCGTGAATAAATAAATGTCTCATGAGATTACTCATTAATTTATACTTGTTTATAACCGTATCCTGATGACAGTTGATCTCTTTCGAAACTGTAAAAATTAACAACCTTGTTAATTTAGTTTAAAGGAGAGGCTTTAAATACTCGCATTTATTTTCACATTATTTGTGTAATTGATCCATAAATAGAAATTATTATTAAATGTGAGGGTTATTGCGGCTAATATTAGACAAGAAATTCCAGTCTCGTGAAATCAGAATGTTCATGTTCGAGTAAACTGCACAAACGTATCTAATTCTGCAGTTTAATAATCAATTGGTATTTATTTCAAGATTCGGTGTGATACATTTAGGTAACTATTGACGCTTTATTACTACAAATCTTCTTTTTTATCACTCCAGA
Source organism: Limonius californicus (assembly GCA_014611495.1). Classification (NCBI taxonomy): domain Eukaryota; kingdom Metazoa; phylum Arthropoda; class Insecta; order Coleoptera; family Elateridae; genus Limonius; species Limonius californicus. The sequence goes on along the minus strand of JABXWE010019668.1, from coordinate 6,272 downwards.
TCTTAAATTGTCCATTTTATAATTTATATGCATTGAAAAACTGTTTTGCTGCTTAGATCGGCTAAACTTATTTAAAAACATCCATTTCTAGTTCAATAATGGATGTAGTGTTGACAAAGAAGAAGGTATGAATACAGTTACGAATCAGTTTATAAAAAATTACATCATAGCTTGTTTTAATCGTCATTCTAGTGTAAACAAGGCGTACCTTCCGTACTAAATGATTGTGTTTTATTTGGAGATTCTACTAGGCGTAACATTACTGCACGCACCGCTGTAAATGTTTGACAGTTGTCGGTCACTATCCAGCATACGCCTAGAATCAAGGAACCGTACAAATAGCTAAAGGCCTAACTGTTCCAGACAAAAAACTGTACTTTAAAATGTACTGTATGGAGCTCTCACGAATTAACAGCTTTGTATTGCCAGGTAAGTTTACGAGATGGTCGGACATTCTTGTTAATGAACGTTTGCTCAATAATAAAAGTATAATCTTCTATGTAGAGAATATTCGAGTTCTAATTATATCCATACATAAAGCGAACTAAATAAAACCAGTTAAAGTATCAGCTACTCTGAACTCTTTGTATTGCATTATTGAAATTAAATAATGCTTAATTTGGTTCGATACGTATTAAGTCAATTTATCACTGCTGTAATAGTATTTCATCCTTGATCAATAGCCGAAAAGATAAATTAACCGTTAAGTTTGTTTGAGACTTTCAGAATTTCATTAAAATCTTTTTTAACTAATGAGCCATGGGATTAACCTACTATTTTTAAATTGCACTGAACGTAAGAGAAAATTAAAAATTTAAAAGTAAAAGTGTTTTAGCACTGCGTAAGTTGGTGGAACAACATCAGTTTCCAAGAGTCGCTTAATGTATTCATGGCTTATCACAAAACAAAATGCTCTGTTAATGTTATGTATTATAATACAATAGAGAATTACGTTCAGATTTTATCTTTAGTATTTCGCACGTAACACGTGAAATTAGAGTAGAATTACATGAATAAATACATCCCAATTCAAACGATATATGAATTTGTTTGAGTTTATAATACTAATTAATATATTCCTACAAATCTGTTTGTTAGAATTTTTTAAAGCAAAATTTGTTAACGTTTAGGAAACTTCCGATTTTCCTGAGTAATTGAGTCAATCATTGAATAAAAGAAACTGCATGATCAATCATACATCTCCGGCTAATTGATTACTTTTGATTAACCAAACGATATATTCATTAATCAAATTATCCATTATTTGAAACGTTTACATGAAATATTCTGAAGACATAAGCTTGTGTAGAAGCATACAATACTATAGTATGTAAGAAAAATCTTGATCGGACAATCAATTATTTAAAACAAGTAGTCGCTCAATCCATCAAAAGTAATTATTTGAAAAGACAATAATTAATATAATAATAAATCTTTTTAAGTTGTTCAATGAATAATGACTAACTAAACAGCATGCGCTATAAGCCATAAATTACTTGTTAATTATTTTTAAAGAAGATATACTTACTGCTTCGTAAAGAAAATTAATCGGCAAGTTCATAATATGATGAATATCAATATATTAAAATAAAAGCAAGATAAAAGTACTCGATCAATACGTTTACTTGATTTTATCGTTGATGTTTTGATAGTCCCCTGTAGTTGTATTAATCTGTTCAAATTATCAAGGAAGCAAGTGATAAAAAGTAATAACCTAACAAATAGCAATTGAAATTTTATTCTCATTCTCTGTGTGACTGCCCACCTAAACACAGTTGCTATTGTAGTGTATTTTTAAAATGTTTAGATAATCACCCACCCGATTCAATTTGAATATTCATCCGTTAAATAGGCCATTAACACCTCCATATTCTGGTTTTATTATCTGGTAGTATATTTTTAGTCGATGTTCATCTAATTTTAATTACTCCTATTTATAATTAAAACTTAAATAATTATCAATTGTAAGTGAGCACTACTTTTATTGTTTGGATAGTTTACGGTGATATATTTATTTATGGCTTAGATAATATGACATTACATTGCCACGCTGAAAAATTAATCATTTATATTTATATATAGCAGCTCCCTCAAAGAATTAAATGAATATTAATAATTTCATCCTTAAAATGTTTTTTTACAAACAATTTCTTTTTAATGCTAAATATAGACATACATACAAGATACAATTTCATGTTAAATTTGTAACAAGGTAGGTGTAAAACTATTGTTTTAACAGTAGTAAATATTTTAAAACTACGAGTGTTAAAATTTATATAGGAATGTTTATATTAAAAATCCCATCTGAACCAATTCCAAAAATTAAATTAATTAAAGATTGACGGTGACCCTTGTTAAAATATCTACGGTAATTGCTTCGCTATAATATTATTCTGACAGTCGCAGTTACGATGTGGGAAAGTTCATTGTAACTTGGAAAATCCCATGATTTCTTACGAATGAAGGCGTAAAATCGACTGGAATTCTTACAAGATGAGAGCACAATACGAGGATCAATGTCTTTCTAAAAGGTGGGTGCTTGAGTGATCTTTTAGAGATGGAAGAACTCGTGTATTATATGTGCCCCATATTCGGCAATTTGCAACTTCGATTAATTGTGAAAATGAAGAAAAAGTTAATGCCCTTATTCGGCAAGACAGGTGGGTAACAGTTCGTCAAATTTGTAAAAATTTATTAATTAGTGTCAGCAATGTTGAAGACATCATAACAAATAAGGTAAAGTATCGTAAGGTGAGTGTCAGGTGGATTTTGCGTTTGTTGGCCAAAGAACGCAAATTGAATCATTTACAAATCGCTTCTTCTTTACTGCAGAGATACGATATGAGAGAGAAGGAGATGACTTTAAGACTCAACTAATGAAATCTAGGTACATTATTTTACTCCTGAGCCAATACATGCACGCATGTAGTAGTGTCATATTACATCCATATCCACAGAAAGTTAGAACCATGTTATCAGTTGGTAAAGTGATGGCAACATTTTTTTGGGATTGTCGAAGGGTGCTGTTAGTTTATTGTATTACAGAAAGTCGTATCTACAATAAGCGCAGACTGTTGCGCAGGGCCGTTCTGTCCATATGGTCCATCCTAGGCCACTCCCCCTTTCTTCTTTCTACAAATATTTCTGACGGCGCACTTGGGGCATATACTTAAGTTTGCACGAGGGCGCTTATTCGACTTGGAACGGCCCTGCTGTTGCGTGATAACGTGAAGCGGGTGATCAGGAACAAACGGAAGAGAAGACAAAGAAATTTGCTTCTTCCAAGACAATGCTCGTCGTCATACATTAAAAAAGTTTCCAGATCGGTGGCGGAAGTGCATCGCTAGGCAGAGGGGGCTATATCAAAAAGTAATGTAGTTTTCATCATTGTAATACCCATTTTTATAAACAAATTCCTGTTTAATTTCCTCTTATATAATGGCTGGGTTTACAAAATTTAATTATATTGTATTTCAAAACAATTATAAATTTGAAACGGTTTCAATGAATTTCCTTTATCAATTACGAAATTCGAAACAATCAAACAGTCTGTTTCTGCTGCAGTCAATATTCTAACTCTGATATACGGTATTTTCCAAAATAAATTAGGTTAAATGTACAAGTGAAATATATTTCATTGACAGCAAAGTGTATACAGCAGTTGTATCTGAACAGTAGTTATTTGTAATAGGGAATTTATTTTACATTTCTTCCACTAGTTTTATCAGGAGGAATTTGAGATAATTCGTATTGCACTTAAAAAAAAGTAATTGTTAAAAGTCAGTGTTTTGAAAATATATTGTTCCAAATAATAGGATACTTTTAAAGCGTTTTAAAGATCATATGTAATGGTAATTTAGCATAATACGTAGTCTTATTAAGCAGATGTGTGGGCGTATCCTTAAAATAGTACAAAGTTTTAATAGCATTGTTGGATTACACATTTAGTACAGTCTACAATGCCCTTATATGGTTATTTGTAAGTTACCAACTGCTAAGACTGCAAGGTAAATATTTACAAGGAAAAGTAAAAGTAGGTGCCTGGTAATGTTTATAAGTAATGAGGACATAATTATTAATACCAATAACGCTTAACTATCTATTACAATTTATTTAAAATGTATTGCAGGCACGCATTCCAGTTGAGTATCCTAGATCGCTGTCAGAAATCGAGTAGAAAAACCGTTTTCAGCTCAATCCGATTAGGTAGTGGTAATTATGCAATTTTCCGAATAGAACAGCTTACAGCGTAGTCCATAAATCTTGGCACGATATATATCATTTTAATAATTGCTCACTTTACAGCATTAAAAGAAATATTCAATTCAGCTTTAAGGTGTGGTGTGTTAATAGAATTATAATCGTCTTGAAGGTACCAATTCATTTTTAACTGATTTATAGTGCTGATTTGCAAATTATTATGTCTGTTTTTATTGCGGATGTTTTTTAAGATAACGTTTTGTTTATCTAAAACAAATACATTTCATTTCTACAGTGTTGATAATTGTTATTGCTAGGCGTAATTCTGTATAATGGTTACCGTAATATTAGGTATATTTACTACTTTCAGGAAATCATTAAAAAGCAGAAATGTAGAAGAAAGTAAGGAAAGTTATAATATTATATTACTCTGTTGCCAACTTTTAATATTTGTAGTATACATTGCATGCAGTATTCCTTATATTATACAAAAACCGTTAAGCATAAAATACCACGTACATTGTATTAATACAAAAATAATTAGAGAATCTTTTAATCAGTATACATTATATTTCTTGACTTGAATTTATTGTACGCGTTAGTAATACATATATGCATACAAAAACTTTATACAGAGTTTTCATTATGTAGGAAAGCAACTTTATTCTTGTAATATTGGTATCAGAATTGTAGTTTCACTGGTGGACACTGGTACTCCGGTCCGCTCCTACTGTTTCTTATATATTATATATTAACAGTACACAGTAAGTTAGGCACTTCACTACAAACGAAAATAATAGAAGCAAACTATCTTGATCTCGGTTAACTTATGTTTACAGAACGGCTATTACTCTGTTGTAACAACACTAAGTATATAAACACGAAAAACGGTACTCGTATTGTTACAATTTTTCAGTATTGTCGACTAGGAGTACTACTAGTTGATATAAACTTGTAAATCATCATGAATACGGACTTAAATTTAATAACCACAATATGTATGATTTTTGTATGAAACAACCAATTAATAAATTGAATATGCTTTGATGATGCTTTAATCATTACAGGTTAATAATCTTGTACTGCAACCCATCACACAGAATTTTTCAAACCGGCCTGTAACCGTGGTATCTTAATGCTAAAAACCTCTGGAATTTCTGTTGCTCGGATTCGACATTAAACTATAGGTAGGTGTTTCCTTAGCGCTAAGGAGATAGACGTGGCAGAGAAGAGGCCGATGCCCAACAGAGAGACGAAAAGACTGTTGATGATGGTGAATGATTGAAACTATTGGGTACTACAATTTTACTAATTAAATTTATTTTCTACCTATTCAAATACAAAGTTAGCAATTGTAAACTGCTCCTAAGGAAAACCATATAACATACTGACAACAAATATAGTTTGTACCAAATCATAATGAATGAAATAGCCAGATGTGCTTCGTTGTGCCGGTACAATGAAAAGGTGCTAGTATGGGCTTAAAACAAGCCAAACCCGTGGATTATGAACCGCGCTTTGCTTAGTAGGTTTTATAAAATAAAAAACTGTATGTAGATGCAAGTACAATCATCAGAACAATAATGCGACCCAAAAGTGGAAGAAGGAGAGTACATATGGCTGATGAAGTTCAAAATTAGAAATACACTGAAAGAAGATATAGTCAAATAAAATTACAGAATATACGATGGTACGGACACATACATAGCAGAGCCACAATAACAAATATATGTCAATGGAAACCAGTAATAGGCAGATCAAGAGGAAGATCAAAGTTAAATGGGAGGACCAGGTGATAAATGATTTACGTACCATGGAAATTAAGAGCTGGAGAGCAGACATCAAAAACAGGAAAAAATGGAACAAGACTGCAAACAGAAAGAAAACTTTAAAAAGATGCAGAAAAACGAGCACTCATCTACCACACCAAACAAGTTAATAGAACTCCACTCAATTTCGAAAGGAATGCATATATATATATATATATATATATATATACATACATACATACATACATACATACAAAGTGATTTTTTAAAAAGTCAATTGCAGTAGCCTAGGGATTGTCCCGT